>JANHGO010006306.1:0-21588 GCA_024606505.1 Aquila spilogaster
CGTCTGTACCCTGGCTTTCCTGATTCCATCCCTACACATTTGCATGGTGGCACAATACAATGCCGTACAAGTATTACAAGTTTACCATACAAACATTACCGTATCACATTTTACCATACAAGCAGTACAAATCTACAGCAGCACTGAAATTTTTAGGGTCCTTGACTCAAACCACAGAAAGATGAGTGGAAAAGGAGCTGGAGGATCTCCAGGCAGACAGCCTCCTTGCAGCAGTGCTGATGCCACTACTGGCACAGGACTGTCAGGGCTCTTCCTGATCAATGCTGCAACTCTCCATGGACAGATGTTGCCTCAAAACAAGACTTTGAAGAAGCCGTTCCTCAGCAAGGAGCATCCCTATCTAGCAAACACTGGCATCTGTGAGGACATTGGGCTAAATGGTAAAGAAACATGGTGGAACAGGGACAATACTGACCTCAGAAGCCGCAGCTTGCTAGCACAACTTGTGAGAACAGCACTGTTTCAGTGCAAGAGACGTCATCAGCACGCTGAGCCTGGTGCAAGCTTCTGGAGAGCAGCACTGCGAGAAAGTCTCCTCCAGACTGAACAATCCCAGTTCCCTCAGCCATTCCTCATGAGTGGCTTTCCTCATGAGCCATTCCTCATTCCTCATGCTCCAGATCCTTCACCAGCTTCATTGCCCTTCTCTGGACATGCTGCAGGGCCTCAGTGTCTTTCTTGTAGTGAGATGCCCAAAACTGAACACAGTCTTACTTGAGGTAAGGGCTCAATAGTGCTAAGTACAAAGGTCTGATGAAGTGTTACATTACTGAAAGGAATTCTCCATCATTTTTCTCCAGCTAGCTATCTTTTCTACTTACACTTTGTTATTCATAAGATGATCACAGAATCATAGAATTGCTCAGATTGGAAAAGACCTTCAGGATCATCAATTCCAGCCTTAACCTAACCTTACTACCCTAACTCTAATGATGACTACCCTAATTATGACAGTCTTGGTACCACAGATGACCATTGCTCAGGAAGGCTTGGGCTAAGTCAGTTGTAAAGTAATGGAAAACAAACTTAAAGTAATATAATGCATCTTTTAACTTTACCAGACGTTCTCTATTAGTAGATATATTTATTTTTAATTATAACTATGTTAAAAAGGAAGTGTTTGTAAACAGAATATGACTGTAGGAGACTGAGAGACTTGGCTCTTACTGCTACCTGACAATTATGTAATCCATTTGAATGTATGACCCTATACATCTGACTCTGGAAACTTGAGTTTTAATTAGCATAAATAAGATTATGTCTTAATTCCGAACAGTTGTTCTATGTGATGAAAATGACATTTTAAAATGTGAATGTCTGTCTTTTAAGAAGCTATATTAAAGGTGTAAGATTTAACTTCTTCCATTAGAATAAGCACATACAAAATATTCTTTGCACATCAGTTCTTGTGTAGCTGATGTACATGCATCAGAACTGTGACACCATGCATAAACCATAAAATTGTATAACTGTGCATATAAATGGCTGTTAAGATTTCACTGACAACAACAAAATTTGCTTCTGCCCATCTCCTTTTTGTGTATCTCTAATTTTGGGAAAAAAAAGTGAAGTTTAAATGAAAGGCTTTTAACATTCCTAAGCACTCGAACACTTGTTCTTTAATATCTTTCAAAACAGCACAAATAAACACTGTAGAATATGTCTAGTTAGACTTCACTGAATAACTACAGTTAACTTCATTCCTGAATCCTGATGAATTCTCCCATCTGCTGCCAATGCTGCACAATTTGGCTTATTTCAGTTGCTGATAAAGTCTCACTAGGTAGGTGAAATGCTGTCATTTTATGGAAGTGGGACTTCTCATGTATCAAATTTTTTAAACACATGATATTTAAACAGCAATCTATACTGAAGTGTTGATGGTACCACCCTGATTATGGCATGCTTTTGAGCAGAAATAAAAGTTCTGAACAAAAAACATATTACATATTTTCCAGCCAGGTACTCCACTGTTTCCCAATGATACTTCTATTGTTTTCTTTTTTTTTTTTTTTTAATAATCAGAAATACTATACTTCTGACAGATATTTTCAGAAAACTGTTGATTCAACTGTAGAAATTAGTGCCATCTTCTTGACCAGAACTTTTCTGAACATTCTTGAATTCAACTCACTGGGAAATTTTTACTTTAGTGACATATATATATATATATATACATACATATATTAGATAAGCAAAAGAGAGATAACATTCGTAAAGAATTTTTTTTCAGGTCTGCAATAACATTTTTAGTCTAACAGAAAGAAAAGAGAGAGAGTGAGTGAGCAGCTGCAGAATAGTGAATAGTCTTGGGGTCAGTGCTTATCTTCTCTACTTAGTAAGCTCATTCTTCAAGATTCCTGTTGTGTGAATGACCTGGAGCTGACCTCTTGCACCCATACTAAACTGTCCCGAAGTTCAGTAGGCTCATCCATGCAGTATCAAAAAAGAAGCTATCTAAAGCAAGTCTGCAAACCAAACAAGTTCTGCAGAATAATGAACCTTAGTGATAAGCAAGAGAACATGACAACACCACTGCTTATTTCATGCCAGATGTTTATTTGCAGTTCTTTGGGATCCATTTCTAAACTCACTGACAGCATCAGGTTGTCCATGGGATATGGATTTCAGTAGCCTGGGAAGGTTTCTGGGAAGGAAGAATCAAAGATAAAGCTACCTACACAGCAGCAAGCAACCCTTTAAAAAACTTTACGAAGTCAAATGCAATGTAAATCATCTTTCCCTCCCCTTTCTTTACCTTTTTTTCCCTTCTCTCCCTCTTCTTTCTCCCTTTCTCTCCCACACCACTTTCTTTGCCTTTTCACTTTTCCTCTCCCTTTCACATCCCCATTTTTCCTTTTCCTTTATTTCCTTTTCCTTGACTGTTTTTTTTTTTTCCTTTTTTCTTTTCCTGCACTGCAGCAGATGTGTGTCCTGAGGATGGGGGCACCAAGATGGGGCCAGGAGCACTCCAAATTACATGGAACAAGTAGACAAAGATCAGCTAAGCAGAGGGAAAAGCTTCTTTAGCATAGCAGTGCCTATGGCTGTTCCACAGGCTGGTTTGCATGACTGATTTGCCTGAACTTAACTTCCAAGACCTTTGCCTGATTTTCTGACCTGTATATGGCTATATGTCTTTATACACAGAAAATGTAAAACAAATCTTTATAACATGTCCATGAATGACACTGATGTTCTGTAAATCGGCAGCTATCCTGGTGGTTACATAGATATGTCTGATTATAGATCAGCCTCTCAAAAGGAACAAAATGAAGTGGCATTTTATGTAACTCAACGGGCTACAGTAGGAAGCTGTTAACATTGGAGGACTAAAATAAAATTGTTCTTGATATTTAAAAAGTGATGAAATGAGGAGAAAAATAAATCCACCCTCAAATGCAGCAAATCACTTCTTACAAGTTTGGCATCTGCCAAAATCCCACTTGAAAAACCTGGACTTCTTCCCTCAGAGGGTCCTCCCACACCATTCAAAGCACAAAGCCCAAGAGCAGTGTTCACTGTCCACAAGCACACATGGACATGTTGCCCATGGGCACACCAAGCATCCTTATTAGTATTATGTGTTTTGTTTTCATTGCCTTCTATAAATACTGTCACTGAATCTTCATATGCTATGCATTTTCTGGGGTGAGGTTTAAGTATAGGGAAGCAGGTCTGACACGTTTCATTGAGTTTCCACGTTCTTTAGTTGTAAACATTTAAAGGTAGGCCATTAGCGTGTTGTACTTCATGTTTATATATTAGTGTACATATTTAATTGATTGGCTGATTACAGCATTATAACAGCGATCAAAGTGTGATTACAGATTAAATCACGTTATTTGTAATGAAGGACTAAATTCATCTGGAAAGAAACTTGTGAAAAGAAAGAACTCCTGAGTTTTCAGTTATTCATTTGTATTACTTCTCGCAGCATATTGTCCGTTGCCTTCATGTTCCTTTCTTGCTATGACATAAGTTCTACCATAAATAAATGAACTCACCTAACTTTCTGATCACTCACTGGGTCTGGCATCAATTTGAAAACAAAAAGGAAAAGTATATTCTGCAGAATGCATTCCTCTTATAAGATGGAGTTAACCTTGCACATTTATTTCCAACATTTTGGCTAGGCATGTACCTGTCTCACATATTTAATGAATACAAGATTATTTTTCAGAATTCCACTGAGTAATTTTTGCCATTAAACACTAAAAAGAAAAAGAAAAAGAAAATCAACCATTCAATACTAAAAAAACTTTAATTATTTGGAACACTAACATCAAGAATGTTTACTTGAAAATGTTTCTTTCCACTTTAGTCCGTCTTCAAAACTGTTACACTATATTCCACTGACTAGTATTACAAATTATGTTGACATGTTTCCTCATACAGAACTACAGTAAACTGTTTCACAAAGTGTTTGGAAAAAAAAGAAATTATTATTTCCCTCTTTTTCTATGGTGAAGCAGAAGCTAAACAATAACAGACGTTACAGAGCTAAGTATATTTGACATTTTTAACCTCACAAATAAATAAATATGTACAAGGGAGGTTACGGCATGTCAACTACAGAGTAGAAGCTTTACATTGAACTGAGAGCATTCCAGAGCACCTAACTGACACACATAGTTTAAGATTACTACATGGTAGTAAAAGAAAAGAGAAAATCTTATTTCAGAAAAAAAATATATGTAGCTGTACATTAAACTGATAGTTAGATTACAGTTCAGTCAGGATATTGGTTTTTCATTATATTTTACTAATCTATTAGGTTTTATTATTCCTCATTTTTTTTTTCAGGAATCTTTTATTTTCCTTCTCTTCAGTTCTGAACACCTTAATCAGGTAGAAATCTCACAGTAAGCTGCTATGTGAACACTATTATCTACAGTAGTTAAGCAAGTGGGACGATATATAAATTCAGTAAATGCTTGTACATAATCTCTCCCTACATTGTTTCCTCTTTCAAAGATATCAGACAGCATTCATCCCTACTAATAATTACATGTTAAGTGTATAAGGTCAACTTTCATTCATACCACCGTTTAAGTGTTTGCAGTTAGGAGACTGAGGTTTCGTTAAGGTGTGTGCAGCAACAGCAGTGTTTCTGGAACTAATACAGTTAGGACCTCCTCCTTCTGCAAGGTGTTTGCAGCCAGGGGAAATACTCCATTTGTGCGGTCACAGCATTAAATGATCTCTGCACACAAAGACGTGTGCAAAGAGCAGAGAGAGGCACAAATCCACATCCCTAATTACTGAGTATTCACCTGCTTAGCGACTGAACATCTTGCACAGCATGACTTTCTGGTCATCTTCCCAATGCAGCTCATTAAATATTTGCCTAAAAATACTTCGATTAAAAAAAAAAAAAAGTCTTTTTATTAAAAAAGAAAAAAGAAAATTTCCATTAGGAGACATTCTCTTCTGAAAACAGTAATTGAGAACACCTTTGATGTTTAGGCCCATTCTTTCTGCGACATGCGCAGTAACAGCTTTTACAAGACCTGGCAAGGTGTGAGACATGCTTCACGTACTTTTGGCAGACGTGGTCACAAGCTAACATCACAGATTTATAGACCTTAAAACAAGTAAGCATTTTATGCTCTTGTCTGTTGTCTGCATGCACAGTATGTGTATGATCAGTGTAACGATGCACACAGCACAACAATGCAAAATTCCTTCCTGTTGCCTCAACACTCTCTAAACTTTGTGCCTCCAATAACCTCAAGCCAGTCAGCCAGTGGGGATCAGGAGAGGAATGCTGATACTGATAATGTCATGTGCCCAGAATGATGTCATTTGTTTATTACTAGTGAATAAAGCTCAGGTAATGCTAATGTTGCAATGCCATCTGATGGAGATGCCTATATGTACAGCACACCTGAAGTAGAGAGACTGACAAATGAACCTGTGGGCTCACACAGTATTAATCTTGCATTCGAGTTTACCACAGTTTGCCTTTCTTAGGTTGTCTGTAGTACACATTGTTTCCTCTGTAATATTGATTGTGTGCATTATAATAACAGCATATGTGAAGAGAAATCTAAATGTGTATTTATACATTTATATATAGATGTTTTCTGTTTTGTTTAGCAAAAAATAAGATCACACACACTGGTACAGACACTGCATAATAAAAGTTGCAATGGGAGATGCTGCTTTTCCTACATACTGATGAATAAATATTGAAACATGACTTTATGTAAACTTTGGATTTACCTTGTTCTGCACCAAGGCAAATGCATGTTGCCATACATACCTATAGGCTTAAAATTTGAAGAAGATGTACTAGCAGCCTGCAGGTCTTCCACAGCCAGCAGATGTATGTAATAAGAATGTTTGTATATATTTGTTTTCAGAAAAGCCTGAATTTACAGAACACACAGTTTGGTAAGCAAAATTTGCATTATTAGGTCTATTTAGTCAAAAAATGTTTTAAAAAACCCCTTTAACACTGGTCTTAGTGTTTTATTCACTTACAAAAAAAGAACAGGCAGCACTGGGTAGTCGGAAAGGAAAATCTAACAAGTGCTGCAGGGAAAATTCATGTTTTTCAAAAGAAATAGACCATCAGTAAACTGTTAGCTAAGAGGTTGTCTGTACTGCATGACATGTTTCTATTTTCTCTAGGAGTCAGGATGTGCTTCTGTTAGGACTGTATAATTTGGAGTTAGGCTTATGGCTCTTCTGTCTTAAAAAAAAATATTTACACAGGATTACGATTAGCTGTCCAGGTGCCATATTGGTGGGCACACATTGTAAAACAGCTCAATATCATGGCAGAAAATTGTCCTTTCCTACAATAGAAAAAAGGTAGAGAAATTGGTCCACAAGTGGAATCTGTTTATAAGATAACATTATAAACTGAGAAAAATAACTGGGCAGATCACATCGCATGATATCCAGTATTCTCCATTCCAGGCAGATTTTTTGGCTTCATCTAGTTCAAAGAATTCGGAAGTCCAGTTAAAACTTTGTGCTGTGACTGAATGTGTCAGACATGATGATATTTTTATAAAAGTTGTCGGAGTGAGGATTGCAGTATCCCTTGACCTTGTCAATAACCTGGTGGACAGGGATGATTGACGTCTGCTCTCCATCCTCTTGGGCAAATTTTGAAGATGGCTTGTCAACAAAAATATTCTCTAGGAAGGGGAAAAAGAAACAAGAAGTTAGGGCTTCTTAAGCAAACTCATATTTCAAGAGGTGTGTCACTCCCACATAGATATGCCTTCAATTGCCACTGCTGCTGAATGAAATTACTGCCCTAGAAGCCAGCAAGTAACTTTTTTTGGCTTGGCATTGCTTCTTCTAAGTTCTTTTCCAATGTCTGGTTTGGTGGGCAGGCTTCTCAGGTCTCTCTCAAAATCATCCCACTACCCCTTTGCCTAAAGTTCTGTCACTGCCCATTAATATGTTAATTTACTATTTAATATTACAAAGTATTAGAAAGAGGGGAAGTCCATAAAATATGACATCTCCACATAACAAAGTACTGGAAAATGACCTTAAGGGGATTTAATTATTTCACCTGTGGAAGTTATAATCTATGCATAGGAATAATTGCAGAATGTAACATATGACTTACATCTTAAATCAGATAACCAGAGCCAAAACCGGACTAAACTTTGCATTTGTATAGAATAATACTGTATTTTCCATAAAAGAAGACAGTACAGATTGAACAACTGTAGGGATGAAAAGATGCAGAAAATCCACATCCTGTCGAAGTTTATGTGCTACGTGCCAATGGAGGAGTTGAAGAATAAAAGAAGTAAGGCAGTTTCCAGTAAGGCAATTTCCAGCAGGGTAGGGGAAGTCTTCAGAGGCTAATGGAATTGCTATTCAGAGGATGGGCAGCAGGTAGAGCTCATGTAATAAGCAATGAGAAACAGAGACTCATTTTCTCAAGAACATTGCCTGAATGAGTTTTCTTATCTCTTTCACTGTAGTGAATGTGGCTGGAGGTAACTCTTAACCCAGACAAGGCTTGGGCCACCACGAGCCAATAGTAAGATGCAGGATCCTGTGCAGCAATGTGTTCTACAAGTGGCATTTTTGATGGGTGATTAGAAGACCGAGGTGAAATCACCCTCAAAAATTCCTTAGTAAAAGATCATTTAAAAACGTAGTACATAAATTATTAATGAAAAACAAACAGAAAAGAAAACCCCCCAGTACAGAAGTCATGATATCAAACCATAAGGAATTTTACGGTATAATGCATTGCATGAAAGAGAAATGGATTGCAGAGCAAGAAATCAAAACAGCTTCGCTCATTACAAAAAAGAAACAGGCATGTTCAGGCATATCAGAATGATTTTTTCAAAGCACGCAAGAATGTCCATGAACTGCAGCAAGTAACTCCATGTCCAATAGTGAACTGCTGGGTACTGTGCACCTCTCAAGTGTATGTATTTACTAGACAATGGTGTTACATTATGGGGGTTTTTCTACATATTGAGTAACGTATTACAAAGATTAAAAATGTATACGTTAGTCTTTAGACGAAGTTTTTAAAACTCTTTGAAAATAAGCACACTTCTTTTTTTTTTATATTTGCCAGCCCTCACAGGACACCATAATACTGTTAAACACCAGCTATTTCCTCATGAAATTTGCTTGCATGGGAATTATGTAAATCCTTTGAAATCAGTGGGGCCTTCTTTTTTTTTTTAATTCTTTTCTTTTCTTTTCTTTTCTTTCTTTCTTTCTTTCTTTTTTAGCTGAATGGACTTCAAAGCAAAGTACAGAGTTAAAATCCTGTCCCAATGAAGTAAACAGGAGCTGTACTACCAAATTCCATGCAGAACTAATTTTAACTTCTAACCCATGGAAACATTGTATGCCGTATTTAAGTACTATCTACAACAAGTTTGTGTCAGTCTCACAGACAGCAATGCCAGAAGATGCTAAAGTAATTTCTTTTGTCCACCACAAGTGTCCCAAAATGTGCTTTCTGCATTCAACTGGCAATTTTCAGTATAACTTTCAGAATTTCAAAGTTTGTCTTTCTAATTCATTATGGGTGGCTAGATATGCAAAAACAGTGGCTTCTAGCCATTCTAAAATCTGTTATGGCTTCTGACCAGAAATACTCTATCTTATAATTGCTATACTAGCTTTTCTAAATCTTCAGATTTTTTTCTAGGTGAGTATTAGGTTGGTTTTGTTTTTTAATATGTGCTTTGTGTATGGTTCTTTAGTGCTTGATCTCCTTTTCCCAGACTACAGTACACAGACATTAATATCAGGACATGGTCTGTTTTCTAAAAGAGCATCTTCCAAATGCTTCATGCCCCATGCAGAGTGCAGAAACTCAGATTCTGAAGCACGCTTATTGTTTGATTCAGCCATCAGTGATGCAAGATGTAATAGTGAGAAACAAGCAGTGATTCTGATAAGCAAAGTCCTTTGTGCCAATTAGGGCATCATGCAAATGGCATCCCTCCACCCTGTCCAAACCATGCATTTGTCAAAAGCAGTTCTCAGTTTACCTGTAACACTCCACCACTGGTGAGGAAAGGGCCTTAGAAGACATTATCTATACCACAAACACATGAATGCCTGCGTCAGTTCCAGGATGCACATTACAACCATATTAACAAGAGCTACCAAGACATGTAGCTATTATACTATTTACTTGCAATGTAGCTAAGACATCAAACCAAGAGGTTTAGCTGTACTGAAAATGAGAACTATGGACCATTTTTTTCTATTATTTTAGAATTGTGAGAAGATGTGTTGGTATTTAAAAACCTAAATTCAGAAGAAAGATTTGAAGTATATGAACTAAAATACAATAAATTGTGTATTTTCAGAGTTAAAAAAAATGTAAGGAAATTAAAAAATATTGAGAAAACTGTGGTGTTCCCTTAAGGTCCCCTAAACAATCACAACCTACAAGAATATGCTACGATTACATTCCTAACTATAATTCTCTTTTAGGAAATAATTTATGCAAGGGATTAAGCTCATCACTTTTGAAGAAAGTGCATGATCATGCTCCTAACTGTAAGTTTCTTCTAACTTAATTCTTCTTATCTGAAACTGCGTTAATGTTTGGGTTCAAAACTACATTGCAGAAACTCCAGGATGAAGTCACTTTGGTAGTCAGACCAATTCAAAGCCCTGAGCCCAACAGAAAACATTTATCTGCAATGCTGAGGGCATTTATTTATATTCTTATATTTATTTATTTTTATATGTATTTATATTTATTTTATATTTTATATTTATTGATTTGTCACAAGTACCAATAGGAAATCTCTGTTGGCAGAACTGAGGATATTTTGCAGCAGCAAGGGCGTGATGCTCACCTCCTGTTATGTCAGACAGGTCCACAGGAACAGCTGAGGTAGGGAATGCAACCTGCTGCTATTAAGTTAATAGCACAGATTTCTAGACAAAATTGTTGTGTGCCTAACGGAACCAGGAAATGATCATCAATAAAAATAGGAAGGTATTTCCTGGAGAGCATGCTATGTAACCAGAAGGAAGACTGGAACATCAGAAATGAGACCTTGGGGACTTCCAGTAAATTCATATAATTCATTTCTAGAAAAGTGCTTATAACATACATTCTAAAACAAAACAAAACAAAAAATCCCCTTGGGTTAAATATGTATGTACATTTTATTTCTGCTACATTTTAGGAGAGGATTCTGCAGTAATTTTATGTGACTATGCAATAAGACAATATGAGTTAACAAAAACCCAGAAAGAAAAAAAACTCTAAACAGTATTTCATAAGATATTTAGGTTATTTTTTGAAATAGTTTGATATAAGCAAACAAACTTGCAAATCATTCCAGCTCCTTTCTTTTGGTGTTCAGTGTGTTCTTAAAATAAGCACATTTTTACAGCATGAGTGGAATACCGATGCCTTTTATTACATACACTGCTGACGTCTGAATAGATAAGCAGTAAATACTGCATGCTATTTGTAGAACGGAAAAACTGTGCGTACTCTGGGAATGCAGTATTAATTTCCGAGTAGCTTCCATTTGTTTCTTTACCCATAAATGTGTTACAGTCAAATGGAAGCAGTTTTGCTGAGTGAATCAACTGAGGACTTGGATTTGGAATACTTAATTCCTATTTCCAACTGTGCTGCTAGCTTGTAAATTACCTTGGATAACAAGCGTCATTCCTCTATGTTTTGGTTACTATGTGTTTACAACAGGACAATAGAACTTACCTTCTTTTATCCAGAAAGAGAAAGTGCTATAGAAAAAACTGTCATCATACCTACTTGTTTAGCATGCAAACATACTCAGATCAGAACTATACATTAGATGTATTACTTATTTGGTTGAGATTCTTATTAAACAGGAATGTATATATTAAAAACACTGTAACTATAAAAATTGGTGATTTTTTCTCACATTAATCTTTGGGTAGAAGTAACTAGTGTACCTTTAACACGAAAGTAAGTATTCACAGATCTACTGTGTTACCAGTACAAGAACTCACCTGTATGGCTACTTCGTTTGCAATATGTGTTCGTTGTAGATTTGGATTTGGATGTTAAGTATGTTGAATTGGAGCCAATGGAACTAGACGATAGGGATTTCCCAAGATTATCAGAACTCTTCTTTATGATATTCGTTGCTGTCTTGCTCCAATCTGAAAATGATTGAAAAGTTTAATATTAATAAGTACTATCAGTAATTGTACTAAATGCCTAATTTATTCAATTACATACATTTCAAGTATTAGATGCATTAGGAGCATTTACAGTGGTCTTATTGTTTGAGGGACTGATCTGCTGACGTAGATAATGCATGAGCAATTAGTACTTGCTGTTACAGGGTTTAGCATATTGCTGCACCATTGATAACAATGAATAATAATAGTTACTCAGTATTTCACATTGGATAAATTTTGGCAGAACCATTAACACTATAGGCTCTTACATTGGAGCAACTTTCAAAATTAAATGAATTAACTAATACTAATAAAATTACTAGGAAAAAAAAAAAACAATGAAAATTTTGTCATATGTTTCCCAATACCAGTATCCTTCAGAAAAAAAATGTAGTCAACTACTTTTGCATCATATACTTGCAGGTAGGTACGGGTAGTTTCACACAATGATCTTGATTATCATTCTAATTCACTGTATATACTACAGTGAAAATCAGAGAAGGCATCTAAGTCACCTAGTTTGCTTTAGCTCTGGTTTAAATCAAGAGAAGGATTTGACCCTGAACCATTGCTACAGTGTATAAGTTACTACTTCTCTGATTTAGCGATGACATTGTAGCAGTGTTTGCTTCTTTGCTTTATCATAACATGCCCTAAAGCTCACTTCAATCAGTTAAGAATGCAGGATCACATTCGGCTTGCTGTTCTGCCCGCAAACCCAGTCAGATTCACAGAGAATAAAACCAACCAGAACTGATAGTCCAGTTAACACTTGCTGTAATGATAGCACGTTAATTACATCACAGTCTTGAATCCTTCAGGTTTTTATTTCTATCATCTCCACAGGCTGCCCAACAGTAGCATAAAAATCTGGAAATAATTTGATTTATCTGTGTTTTCCAGTTCAGGAGTTACAATACGAACCACATGGAAACTGAACATATGAAATAATTTGGATGCCTGTTAAGAATGAATTTGTTTTTCCCAGTTTGTATTAACTCTTTGAAATCATGACTTGGAATTTTTCACTGCAGTGAAAGCATAAATGTTTCATAGTTTACAAGTTTACACTGAGGATGCATCTCCTAAACAAAACTGAACAAGGCAAAGCTAAATTCTTGATGGCAAAGCATTTGCTTATAACCTTGAAACAGCAAATGGATGCCAAGACAGGATGGACACCAAAGTAGCTGGAGCACTGCAATAACTCAGGGTGGGTTGGTTTAACTCAACAGGCAAAGAGTTCATGCTATTTTACATTATCTGTGGAACTGGATCCGACTGAGCAAGAAACATGTAGTCCAAAACTATGAAATCGTATATAGTAAAGGAAGACACAGGAGTCTATCATCATGCAAGATGGCCAAAGGTACAGGAGACACTCTGAGGTGTCCAAACCAACTGCTGCAAAGGACAGCTCTAGCAGTGCTCTCCTCTCCTTCCACACAGATAAAGATGAACATCACTTCTGGAATCTAACCTGATTTCTGCAACAGGAATTTCCTGTGTTTCCCAGTCTTTGCTGCTCTCTCTCATTAGCATGGTGAAGGGCAGAACCATTTCAAATGACAAAGGCAAAAGACTTTATAAAAGAATCAATCTTCCACCAACCTAATAGTCAACAATATAGTCAACATAATTTAGTTAGCAGGGAAGAAGGATTAAGATTGTTTTTTGAATGACAGAATTTGAATATCTGGACCTTTATTTATTTTTTTTAAGGCTCCAGAGGGCCTTCCAAAGCCATGTGCGTAGCACTACAAAATTCACCAGTTGCCTTCAATGGAAAACTGAAAGAGAAGTTCTGAGACTTTTTATGAAGTGATATTTGAAAAATCCCTTGGCAACTGTTGTTTCTAAGTGAAGTGATATCCTATGATTAATCTATTTTTCAACATCTCTGGCTTATATGGTATTATATTAAAAATAACATAGCAAGCTGGCTGCTTGGACTTTTCCAGACTACTGCAGAAAATAAGGAACCATGACTTGTTTTTACCTGAATTGTCTGCCAGTCGGAATCTGCCGCAGCACAGATGTCTCCTCCATTGTTTCTGCACATTTTCTTTCATTGCACAGTGGAATACAAATATAAACAAACCTTTAACAAAAGCAAATGAAACACGTATTTTAAAAGGATAAGTAGTTTGTCTAAAATCTGATAACAAAAGACCATGAAGTACAAGCAAAGACAAATCTTGTCATCTATCCACATGCCTCATTTAGTATGTTTGGGAATTAATTAAAGCTTTCCCATCCTCTTGCTGCTATACAAGTGTCTGGTATATCAGAAGAGAGAGAAGAGAGCCCTTTAATTGACATTCATATCCAGCTGATTCATACCCAGCTCAGTGTGGATCTTTTAATTATGTTTTGGCTTAGATGGAAATCATTAAAAGATTTTGTCTTTGAACCAAATGAAAACTTTGCACTCAATGGGATTGCAAGAGCCAGACTGCAAAGTAAATACAGACACTGTTTTGTTAGCAAGAAGATATTTTATCTCCCCCTATTCTATATCCACAGAACCGTGGGCTGTATTTGTTTGTAACCTGAAATCCTGAAGTTGGCACTTAAGCATGCACTCGGATTTACATGCATCACATGAATGTACTTGAAATGATTATGAGAATGGTAAGAATATGTTTGCAAGTACTAATTAGGTGTCCAGCTACGTTTGAAGAAAATTACCTGCTTTGTGCATGGAATTGCAATAAAAGAGTTTAAGAATACTTCTGTAGTTTTCACTTTTGTAAGCAATAAAACTATTTACATTCAAGACAGAAGATGGACATCTACTATGGGGTAAATAAGTCTCCAGTGGGGCATACGGTACAAGTTAATCATCCCAAAGAGATGTTTGGGAGCTAAATAAAGCACTTGGACATCTCTTGTGCTTTTGGCACTTTCAGACAGGCACCAGCTGTGGAATCTTCCATCCTTCCCTGTCCTGGTCTGTTCTCATTTTACTCTTATTCCAAAATCCTGTGTGATTATATCTTAAAGGTGAATAAATGCTACATAATGTAGGCAACATAGTTAAGTGCCATCCTCAAAGACTGTTCCTTTAAGATGATTATGAATATCTCCATGGGCTAACGGCCCACTATGTTTCAGCTACTAGAATGCAATGGCAGGATACAGGTTGGAAAAGCAGATCTAGTGTATAAAATTATCCTATTTCCTCCAAAATGCTGAGGTAATTTTGCACGAACGTTGGTCATTGAACTTTGAGTGTATTTGCCTGTGGCACTCAGGCCAGGCTGAGACCACCAAGGTTGGAGAACTAAAACAGGTAACGTTGTTAGCATTTTGCATTAATGAAAAATGGCAAAAGAAAAATAAGAAGCACAATGTAAGGAAGGTACCTTAATGCATACCATACGCAAGCTCTCTTCAAATTTGGTTATTGTGTTTGCATTTAGTAAGATATTTCTGTGTGTGCTTTGCCTTAAGCACAGAGTAATACCAATGCAGTCTCTAGCAGCCTTTACTTGCACAGAGATGCACAGTTGTTTGTACCCCAAGTACCTCTTAGGACTTCTGCATTGCTACCATTTATTAAACTGATGCTTAATTAAATTGTGGTGAATATTTGGAACATTTTGAACTGTTAAAAAAGAAAATGCCTATGCCTAGAGTATTACAAAACGAATGCACTGCATTAAGTACTTTGCCTTTGCCCTGTCTGGGCTTGGTTTCTGAAATGTTTTTCTCTGTATTTCATTATTCATTAAGTTTACAATGTGCTTTAGTAACACAGCTTTGGTTTTGTTTCCCAGAGACAAATCAGACCCTAGGCTTGGCTCTAGCTTGGCTCTAACTTGAAAGTATTTGGCTTGCCCAGGCATATATAAAATGAGCAGCCAAAAAAGAGATGTTCCCAGATTTTTTACTCTAAGTGTCAAAGAGAGAAAAATCATTTCCTACGTAGATGTAATAGCAAAGTACAGTAACACCAGTAGTTGCAGCAATGTACTGTTTTCACTGCCAGTGCACACAAAACTAGGTCGATGGACATTTCTGGTACAGCTTAACACACTAGCACAGCTTTTGCAAACATGAGAGAATAGACATATTAATGTAGGGCTCTGTAATTAAGCTCGTGCTAATACTGATGAAAGACTTGACATACTGCATTGTTTTTTGATGCTAGAAAGTGCTTCCTGATACAAATGCTTATTTTTCCTTTGTGCTATTTCATCCCCTTACTTCTAGGTAGATGTGTACTGCACCAGTTACTGGTAATTTTAGATGTTCTCTTCCTGGTTTCTTTAGCTTTGCCTAAAGCTAAAGACACAGCAATAAGCATTTTCAGATACAGGATTATTATCTTCTTGTGCTTGTTATGACCTGTATGAATGGATACTATGCCATCTTTGCTACCACAATCCATGAAAAGCACATCACTCATTTTCTTGTGTTTACTCCTCGGGGTTTTTGGTTTCATCTTCTGACCTACTGTTTTTCCATTGAACAGTGCTATTACCCCACAGAGACTTAAGCAGTGGTGGTCAACCTTGCGTGCACTCTGCATGTACATGCTTAATTGATTGCACTGGAAAATCTGGTTAAGGAATACTTGCTGAATTTGATCCTTGGCATGCTCTTCAGAGTTTTAATCTTTTTTCATGTTCTTCCCATGCTTTTAATCTCTCTAGGCCTTTCTGAATTTCTGACACAGGCACATTACAGCAAATACTTCATTATGTGCCTGGGGGAGTATCAGACTCTCTCCATTGGAAAAAAAGTATTTAGTAAGAACACCACATTCAAACAATTTTTGCCATTTTGCCTAGCATTTCAGGTTGAAACTGAACCAAACCAAAACTGACAACATCATTCTCTTTCCAAGAAAGCTCAATAAATCTTTTTAGTGCAGTAAATGTGTCTCAGCACTAACAGATAAAATCCACACAGTGTTACATTAAGTACTTCTTCCATTAAGGTAAGGTATTTTGCTGACCCTGGGAAATAATGTATTTTTTTATCTCAATGTTTGTGTGGCATAACTCATGCTCCTCCAATGACATCCTTGGGTTTACTTTTTGTTATGCTTTTTATTTTTTTTTCCTGAGTAAATTTATTACTTTTTTTCTAATTTTAATATGTGTGCGGTTTAACACATACCCTTCCAATGACCTTTGTAGGTTTTCAATGTGCTTTTGTTCTTCTATATTCATGGGTAGGGTAGAGATTCTTACATCATTATGTACAGAGTAGATCAGCTCTGAGCTGAAATTCTTCTAAATGTCAGCAATACAATTCTGTAAACTATAACTGACTGCAATCTACAGCATTTCTTAGGAAACTGAACCACATCAGAAAAGCAAAATATTCAAAATTCCATCAAAAGCAAACAGAAACAAACCACCTACAACAGTCACTGGATTTTCCTTAAGGAACCAAATACTGTAATTTAACTCTGTACTATCTCTCCACATAGAAACAGAATTGGATTTTGCTTTATGAGCTTTTCATGGCTTAATAAAATAGTTATGAGCCTTACAAATTCCCTACAGGAATAAATAAAGTAAAGAGGCTTCCTATATTTGTTGTAATCAGTGAAAGGAAATGTTGAAGGTCATACACCATCTATCAGCAGAAATCACTGCAGACTTTTAGCTAGGAATAGCACTATTTATAATACCATGCATTTTATTTAAAAGGCCTTGAAATGTTAATTAATCTAATAAAGACCTTCAACCCATATGTAGTAGGTACAAGGGTTCTACAGAACGGTAAGCTAATGATGCTTTAGTATCAAAGCAAGATCCAGAGAACTTGGATCTGAGTTCCCTAGTTGGATCACTGGATGTAAGATCTCCCAGAACAGCAATAGCACAAATATTGTTTGTTCACAATAAAAATAAATTCAGCTTACCTTGCAATGAATTGAAAATGGAGAAGAGGTATAAGAAGGGCAGAGTTAAGGGACCCCAGGCAAAAAAGGCAAAGCCCCATGTCATGCCCAAGAGGAAGGTCAGGCTGACCACACTACGGAGGTTCCTCAGGATCTCTTCCTTCAGTGTTCGATTAGTTCTTTTCCCATTCCTCCCACAGATCTGCACCATCACCACCACAAACATGGCAACATTCAAGAGAAACATGATTCCAAAGTAGCCAGCACAAGTCACATAAAATACAACTTTATTCTGGATCCAGCAGCTGTAAAAAAATCACAATCATTTTTAGGTAGCACAAAACATCATTTATTTAACAACGAGGAAAATGTCTACATCTGATTCCCCTGCTGCAGAGCTATAATTTCAAATGAAATGTGAAATTTTTAAGTAGGATGAAGCCCAGTGACATCTTAAATCACTACAGTCCATACTGCCATCTTGTCAGAAATCAAGAGGTTTGTACCTCATTGTAATTAAAACTAATTAGAAAGAAAACCTGATCTCAAATATAAGCATTGGGAACTGCAATCTCAACACGCAACTCAATACAAGTAGCTTCTCCACCTTCATCACTATGAAGCATAGGGTACTTCATTAACAGAATAGGCAAGCTTGCATCTTCACTGCCAAAATCTCTGGTTTCTGCCACTTCAGCTAAAGGACAACTCACATGTCTCTAGAGAATAAGCAGTATGGGTAGTCCCTTGAGACAGTAATTCACAGTCAGCTATTTAAGAGATCTAGCTTATTCCTCTAGTATCAAATGGCTGGAATGCTTATCATGATACTAGGATAAAAAACACAGTTACATTTTTGTTTATCGTGAATAATCTTTGCCGGTCAAAAACCAGAAAACAAGGTAACAAAGAGCCATATAATTTTTTTTATTTGCATTTGGAGATTATTATTTGAACATCAAGAAAGGAACATGGAAAGTTAATAACCTATTAGTCTACTTTATTTAAAAGTTAGACTATTTTGTTTTAATTTTTCATGCTTACACCTAGGATATGGAGTTTTTATTTAAGATAAATAAAAGCAGGTATTTTTGTTTATTTGAAACAAAACTTTTTTTTTTTGTCAGAAGTGTGTTTGGTCCTAGGTAATGTACAGCAGATTTTCCTCCAATTTTCCTCATAGCCTTCTTTGCACTTCAGATTCAAATAATATAGGAGACAATTCTGTCCATTTTGCTTGTTTAATTCACATATGACTTTTCCAAAGCTACCTAGCTAATGATTTTTCTTTTTTTTCTCCATGCTAAATGCTAAATTGTAAGAGATTATAAATACTTACAAGTCATCTCCTCCTTGTCCAGTAGCATCTCTGCCATACAATTCCTTGCCATAAACACGACTTGCATTTTTATTTGTGCTCGCTAAAACAATTGCTATCACTAGAGCTGGCAAACCTGTAACACAAGAACATTGTAGTTTGCTCTCAAAACCCCTAAACTTTCAGGGTTACTGTACAAAACTGAATTATCAATGTTTCCAATGCTACTGCTTTAGTATAGAGTATCCCAAGGTAGTTCTATGTCAGAAAACTACACAGAGAAGTAGAGGAAAATAAGACATTTTTTCCAACAGTAAAAACATATAATACTTTTTAAGTACCTAATGAGCATTAAAGAATTAGCCTCAAAATGTCCTTTATTTAAGTTAGAAAATGCTGTATTAGGATGTGGCAAGGTAATTCTCTCAAAGTACTTGCACACAGGCCCTCATAATGAAGTGAGGAGACTAAGAAATTACCGAAACAATGAAATCAAACAAGAGTTGGGATTGGGATATTTTTGGAGGGATTTCTTTCCAGAGATGCTGATGTCATTTAAGGAGGATGAGGAAGCAGGGAACATGAAATCAAACCTGTAATTTCTCCTCTGCTTCTCTCAGCTGAAAATATCTTCACTTTTTTTCTGAAACAGTAGATGCCCTTTACTTAAACATGCCAAAAAAAAAAAAAAAAAAAAGCAAGAAAAAGAACTCCGAAGTCAACTATTTGTGTTTTATCAATATAGTAAAGAGAGTATTCTGGGAAAATAATAAGAAAACTGTGGAAGAGAACTATGTGCGGAGGGAGATACAGTTCACATGGAGCAAATGTACATTTCCTGACATGCCTTATTTACATGCCTCATTCCTGCAATGACAAAACAGATTCAAAGGGGGAAGAGGTTAATTTGCTTTTCCTACCACTCAGTCCATGTCCTCTGCTAATGTTGCCAAAAAGGATGCTAGTTGCCGATGGAAAGACATCAATTACCAGCTGGACTGAGGTCAGTGCTCTAGTCATGAGGTTAATGGTTTTGTATTGTACTGTATTATTTCAAACACAATATGTGCATTCAGACAGAAGGCACAGACTCCTGATATTAAAAAAAAAATGAAGAATAAAAGCCTTTCTGCTTGAGCCTTACAGTTATTTTTCAGTACTGCATTTTCCAATTCAGTCCTACAGTGTATACTTCTTAGGGCAGGAAGGATCTCTCTGTTGTTTAAACGCTACTGAAGCTCAGGAAAGTTTGGTCACTTCTGATTCTGCCATAGACTTTGTACTTTTTGGCAAGAAACTGCAGGCTCGATTGAGAACTTCTTGAAAGCCACTGTGAAGATCTCCATAGGCTTTGTAGCAACTGCTAAACTCAAATGGTTTCCGAATTTATTTTGTGCCATTGTCTTCCATCTCTGACATGGCAGTAACATACTTGCCTCTTTGGAAAGACTAGTGTATCTGGTCTCTCTGCTTCTCCTCAGGCAGAGATTGCCAGTTCCAGTGTATTTTCACTGGACTATCCACAGGAACTCTGGTCTCCGTGACACAGAGTCCTCAGCTGGATGTGTGCCAGCACCTCAGGGTGAGGGAAGGAAACTTTAGACTGATTCTGATTCTCTTTTGTACCTGTGATATCGGTCTATTATAAAACATCATTTCAAAAAGCACACTATGTAAAAACTGCTTCTACTGAACTCACCCCAGCCAATGATGCAAAACTTCAGTATGTATCTCCGTATATAGGTGTTGAACACTTTCACTAGAGCAATGTACATATGAACAGCTTCTAGTCCCATCCATGTAAAGGTGGCCAGAAGAAAATAGTGCAAAAGTGCAGCAACGGCTATGCAGAGGCCATCTATGTCAAACGATGCAATCCAACCATCAAGCAAGAAGATCAAGTTGAGAAAGAGCAGGGCTGTGCTCAAATTCATCAGGATTTTGGAAGGATAATCTCTTCTTAGCTTCCTAGTGAGAGAAATACAGACGCATAAGGTTAATTGGTTCCAACTACCCAAGGGGAAGCCAGCACTTTTTTGGGCCCTTAATGAGCTACTTAATTGTCAAAATATATTATCAACTGATTTATTTGTAGTAGCAAACCTTCAAATTAAATATAATACAACATGTTTTGTACCTAAAATAAGGTCAGAAGAAACTTAACAGCAAACTTTAAAAATACAGCTGGCCAGAGGATCAACTCATTGCTTTATATATTAATATCTGCTACCTTTTGGAAGGTATTGTCCAGTGCAATATAATCTGGTTTCTTTTTTTGTTGTTCTCAGAGATTTTTGTTTGTTTGTTTTGTTTTCTTGTTTGTTTCTCTCTTTTTGTAACTGAGACACATTGAAATACATGAACTATGGGGCAACTTCTGCCATCTTGGACCAGAACGTTATTTCATAGGTAGTGCAATAGAAATGCAACTATTGGAGATATTTAGAACTATTTTTGAAGATCTCAGAAGCCCTCTGTTCTTTCCCCAAGAAAATTATCCTTCAGTAGAATGGCAAGATAGTTGCTTTGCATTTGTGTGACTTCATTTTCTCTTTTCACTGTTCATATAACTGTATTATTTCAAAACTCTTGCATTTCCTTTAGTTTGTTGTTAAAATTGCTGTTAAAATTCATAACTTAGCTTCATGGTTCTTCTTTCTTTCTTTCTTTCTTCCTTTCTTCCTTTCTTCCTTTCTTCCTTTCTTCCTTTCTTCCTTTCTTCCTTTCT
>JANHGO010006307.1:0-21587 GCA_024606505.1 Aquila spilogaster
CATCTCTTCTCTGCTTTCTGACACCTGCTCTCAGCCCCCTCCAACAACCTTTTGAATGAACCACAAATCCTCAGCACCACAGTATCTACAAAATCATTACTCTGAAGGGCTGCAGTCCACCATTCATCGTACTTCAGGCAGTCTGAATGCCGGAGAAGTGTACCCAGAAAAAGTAGCATGTTTGGGACACGTAAGAACATCTCACGTGGCCAAGAGGAGCTTTTGGCCAAGAGCCATGCAGTGTCAGCACGACACTGTAAACGCGGTTGACTATACTCCTGCTCTGAAAGCCAGGGAACACTCCCTGAGGTAGAGGCTTTTATCGGTGTAACTGATAAAAATCTGTTGATTTCTGCTTCAGATTTAATCATCAAAGCACCCGATATAATCCTCTACAGGGAGGAAGGCAGTCACTTCTAGTTTGATTTCATCCTTGTGCAGGTGCCAAAGAGAGTTCAAGCGAGTTGCATTCCAGAAGTTCCCATTTCTGTTTATCGTTAAGTAGAGTCCTGGTGACTGATTTCAGTGCAAAAAATATCTCACACTGATTCTCCCTACATATGTTACATGAAGGCCTGTGAGGTTTTTTTAAGTTGTCGTTGAGGGAGATTCACCCTGCTTGTCCTTGACACCTCTCAGAGAAAAAGAGGAAGTAAGCTGCTCTCCCAGCTACAGGTGGAACATGAGTGTTGAGCTTAGACCAGGCTTCTAGCTAGGAGACGTCTCAATTATGTGAGAGAATTCTTCTCCCATCTAGTTAATATCCAAGAAAAATATCTGTAACTTCAGATACCGGCGTCCTCAGTGCTGGTGTTCAGTCATATCTGTAACATGGGCAGATATATATGTAATATATATATATAACGTGTCAGGGGGGGTTCTGTGTGGAGCCAGGAGTTGGACTCCATGATCCTTGTGACTCCCTTCCAGCTCAGGATATTCTACAATTCTGTGACATTATACTTGCTGTCTGAGCTTGCTGTCGGTTCTCTACAGCCATTCTTAGTGCACATTATTCCTGAGAAGAACTTGAAGACTTTCCTTCTGAAGCACAGAGAACCTCTGAAATAACACGCTGGGAATTTCAGAGCAGCAAACTCCAGATTAACTACTTGTTGATGTAGCCTCTCCCTCAAAACAAACGTGAACAAACATACTTGAAGTCACTCCACTGGATTCTCCTCTCAGCTCAAGCAAGTCATTTTAGCCTTATGTTCATCCTCAGGTCAGATGAAGAACATAGGAAGAAGACAATATTTCAGCTCTTCTGGAAATCTCAAGAAAACCTCCATTTTCAACTAGCTGCACTACAAGCTCACAGAAGTTCCCTCATACGGGCTGCAGTTGCAGCCACGCTAGGGAAAGCAGCTTGGCAATGACCAAGGGCTGTGGTATGTAAGGGGCTATGTAGTCTACCCAGCCGCTTCCATTTGGTCTTTCTTGTCAGTCCTGACAATTCCTCATTTGGGAGCTACGATCAGTTGAAACAAATATTTTGGCTTCCTACATGGTTCACATCCATTTAACCTTTTTCAAATTAACCTTTTATTTAAAATATAGTTATTGACTCACTTCTAAAAGAAAATCTGCTTGAAAATGTAAAATATACAAAAGGAATAAACTTCAGTATCTTTCCTGAATTTTAATCTATTAATTTTGCTGTCCAGAATGATTTTCTAAAATTGACCAAAATCTTGCAAATATTCCCCGTGCTTCTCTATTTATTTGCTGGAAGAAGGAAGACTGTGTATGCATGATACGTGTTTGTATTCTTAATGCTTTCTCTGAATAAATATCCACTAAATTTTCTTCTACCTTTTTCTCCATTTGTACAAATGCCTACTTCCTGTCTGACTACCTATCAAAGATTTTTCCTATCAGCTTGATATTTGTACTACCTAATATTTGTCTGTTAATTCTAGGACAAGGATCAGCTGTAATTCCCATCTCTAATCTCTCTGTCATACCATGGCGCTCGTATCTACGTACTGGTTCATGTGTCTTCTGATCACGTGCCTGTCTCCAGCAATGCAGCCTGGGTTCATTGTGTTGGTGTATCGTGCAGTCAGTGTTCCAAAATACTGTTCAGTTTCTGAGTAATTTTATACTGAGTAATTTTATACTTAGCGTGAGTTTTGGTATCTAAATGTATTTTTCATCCCAACTGAGCGTGCAGGTGATTGTGAAAAGCAGCACCAAAGGGAACTGGAGCTGTTGCAGGCTTTGAAATGCGGCGTTGTTTCTGCTATGGAAGGAGAAGTCAACAGGGGCATTACGGAGAGCTTCATGCTCTGGAGGGAAAGCGTGGAAGAAATGCGGTCCACAAGATACTTCACCACAAAGGTGGTGTTCAGTTTGTGTTGCTAGCATCAGCCTCTACCAGAAACGGGCGTTTATTAAGTTCACTTGGAACTCATTAATTTTAACATTGTTAGGCTTAAATACAGAACAAGAAGTACTGTGTTGCAACATGTGCTTATTAAAAGCCTGAAGTCTAGCAACACTTTTCCTCAGAGATGATCTCGCCTGTTAACTCCCTCGTGACGGTACAAAAAAATTAGCAGCATTAAATAAAAATTAGAAAACTAATTTAAAAAATGTTGTTATACTTTGCGTGGTCTAACAAGCCTAACAAGGTTGAAATTAGAGTGTGAAGGGCAAACTCAGACTTGAAGTTTCTACATGTTTTAATGGGGCCTTCTGAGACTATTAGAGATGGAGCTGTTGCAGGAGATCTAAGTGGTTCTCTGGAGAGGAGCTGACTGGAAGCAGAAAATCACAGCATGTTTAGAGGCAAAGAAAGGAAAGAACAAACGCTTTTACAAAGTGACCCCTTTGATGTGCCCTGTCAAAGAAAGGGGCAAGGTGCTGATGGCCGGCATTGCCTTTGCAGCCCTCGCCTGACTGAAGTTTCTTTCTGGTCAGTATGGGGCATATAGAACAGATTGTCTCTATTCCTAGGAGGAGGCAGAGGAGGACAGCACAAGTGCATGAGCAAAGGTCTCCTCCTGCTCTCCTTGCTGCTGCGGCAAAAACTAGCCAAGGCTCTGTTAAAGGGATCAACTTCCCTGTCACAGAACAACCCAATGATATCTTCTCTTTGAGAACAACCTCTGTGACTACTGTCCCAGATCTGCCACGTCTGCAGGCACACTGTTGCTATCAGTCTGGCCTACACATCACTGCTATCCCAGCCTTGGGACTACTCTCCTCCCCTGCACTCATAAGGCTCATACACTGCTGCTCAGTCCTGTAACACAGCCCTTAACCTCACTTTTCCTGATAAAACCTCTACCCTAACCTGTAGGCCCCCAGCAGTCCAGCCTCACAGAGGCAGTACTCAGCTTCTCCACATAGCCTCTCCTGCTCTAGTCTATTTCCTCATCCCACCAGATGCCATTATTTCAGGGGTGCTTCTCAGACTGCTCTTACAGCTCCTGAACTTCCACTTGCCACAAAGTGTTCCTCTGGCTTTCCGGGAATGGATGGCTGAAGAGCATCTTCTCCCACGTGATGTGATGTTCCTCCACCTCGATTTGCAGGTCACAGTTGTCCCAGCCCTGCCCTTCAGCTCCACTCAGTAGATACCGAATCTGAGAAAACCGACAGAGTAACTTGACACGCCAGTGAGTTATGTCAAGCAGGTATTCCCGTTTATTACAGTGCTGGCTGCATGGGGATCGCTCACCAAACATGCACACCGAAGAGAGAAACGACTACATATTTGAAGGCGTAGCACATACGTATTCATTACATTCCAAGGACATGGGCAGAAATTCCAAGGAATGACTGACATCTCTGGTGGTCGTGGGATTAAAGGAAAAATAGTCATTCTCGCTGTCAATTTCCAACCTTTAAGGGGGGTAGCCTGAACTGGTTCCCACTGATGTTACGTTGAGCTGGGGCATCTGTTTTGCCATCTTATCTTCAAAAACAGGACATCTGTTCTCCTTTCTTACCTTCACTTGACAGCAAGTTTCGCGGCCTCCGCATTTTGTTCTTTGAGCTTACATTTACGCAGGCCTCCTGTCCTTCAGCTTATATCTGCTCAAGTTGTTCTCACAATATTCTCATGATTCAATCCCCCCTTTTTGATATCCTAGGCAAATTCTTTTGCCTGCAGCACCCCATTGTCCGTTCTTGAAGTATTTTCCTGTTTCCACCTGGTGGTTCATACAGTGTCTCTTCCGGGTGGCATAATCGTCGAGGCCTTTTTGACAGCACCAGAGAGAGCATTGTACAAGCATGCAAGTTAACACTGTAAAGATAATTAGTATGACTATTGTTACAAACAGCTGCTTTAGCCAAGCAAAGTTAGGGAGCCAGCTAGTGAGTTTATTCCATGTGTCTGTAAACCCAAATGAAGTATCATCCTGGGCTACCTGATGTAATGGGCTGCTCTTTTCCCAGATTGCTTGTATATCCGTCTCTACTTCTACTTCTTTATTGATATAGGCACAACAACTAGTATTAATTAGTGTACATACACCTCCTCCTTTAGCTGCTAGTATGTCTGGGACTACTCAGTTCCGTAACACTACCTTGCTTAGGGATGAAACTTCTGCTTGCAGATTTTCTAGGGCTCTTGTGGTCGCATTCTCTGTTTGTTCCATGGTGGCCAAAATTTTGACAATTGCCTTCTTCAATTCGCTAACCCCAATGGAGGGCATATACCACATCACAAAACTTTGGAAAGCTGTTGGTCTTTCAATTAACGGATTCCTAACGCTTCTCTTCCGGTGGATCACCTGAAAAATTCTTAACATATACCCAATCGCCGGGGTTAATAGAATGTACGGAATGATCCAGTCCCCTGCCTCGAGTCCGAGGCTTATTCGTAGGAGGGCTGTCTGTTCTTAAAGGAGATGGTTCATCTTCTCTGCCTGACTGCTTGTTTAGGGCCTATAGGGGGTGTAGCTGCCAGTTGATTCTCAGGAGCTTACTAACCTGTTGTTATACCCGTGCACAAAAATGAGTACCCTTATCCTTTGATGTCCCGTCAGGCACCCCAAACCCAGGTATTATTTCATTCAGTAATGTCTATGAAACCTCCATTGTCTTATTTGTTGTTCAAGGAAAGGCTTCTGGCCAACCTGAAAAAGCGTCTGTCAGCACCAGTAAGTACCAATACCCCCCTTTTCTAGGGAATTCTGACCTATTTACCCTTGTTGGCCTGTAAGGTTCCCTTTCCCAATAGGCCCCACTTGTACCCTGTCCCGGGTATTAGGTTTGTACAATTACTTTGTTCAAATACTTATGAAAAGTGTCTATCCCCCTAATGTGTTTTGTTATGTTCCCTTAGAATCATTTTCCATAAGATACTGAAGGGCCCAACAGGGCGCCCTTCTGGGTATGCACCCATCTGTCAGCTTGCTGTCTTCCCTTCTAAATCATTAATTAGATTCCTGCCCTCTCTAGAATACTTTACAGGTTCTGACTCAGGTTCAGGGATTTGAAGTTCACCGTCTGGAATTAAAGCCAGTTCACCAATCTCTTTTCCTTCAGCCGCCTGTTTTGCCACCTGGTCCACCATCTTATTCCCAATCTCCTGTACAGTGTTACCTTTCTGATGCCCTTCACAATGTATATTAGCCACGCTCTTTGGTAGATTTACACCATGCTGCATTTGTTTTCCTTGTGTGTGAGCAATCCTCGCTCCTTCCAGATGGTACTGTGAGCGTGTACCTCCCCAAATGCATGCTTAGAATCTGTCCATATATTTAAGGCTCCTGTCAAGGCAGTTATTTCAGTCTTCTGAGCAAAAGTCCCCACAGGTAACGGTTTTGCTCCGATTACCTTGTCAGGAGTACTTACTGCATATCCTGCCTTACAGTTTCCTTGTCTCATAAAACTGCTTCCGTCGATGAATCCAGGAATCCTCAGCATCATCCAATGGTTCCTCCTTTAGGTCGGGCCAGCTGGCACAGACAGTCTCCAAGCAGTCACACACTGCTGGCTCAGAGGGAGCTCCGCGTCGGTGTTCTGGGCGTTCGGCAAATTCCTTCCTTCCTTCTCTTTGATCAGCTGAGCTTTCTGTTGAGAAACTTGATAACCATTTAAACCAAGAAATTCAGCAAACTCACAGTCCACTGTACACAGTCCTCTTTTGTTACTGTGGCACCCACGTACTGCAGTAAGGTTCCATCTTGGGATGGAGGAAGCCAAGTCTCAGGCTCACAAGCTGACTGGTTCTCAAAATCACTGGGCTGTTCTTATGACCCCGGGTAACACTGTCCAGGTTAACTGAGTCTTTTCTCCCCGTATTGGGATTTTCCTACTCAAAGGCAAATAACTTCAAATTTCCTTTGGCAAAACCAGGCAGAAAAAGGCATCCATCAAATCCAGAACAGTAAACCCCACCTACTCGTTCCTTAACTTGGTTAATAAAGCGTACGGATTTGCCACCACTAGGTGGTAAATCTTACTGAGGGTGCATTCAATCCCCTCATCAAGATCATTGATAAAGATGTTAAATAGGAGCGGCCCCAGTACTGAGCCCTGGGAGACACCACTCGTGACTGGCCACCAACTGGATGTAACTCCACTGACCACAGCTCAAACAATTTCCTGATTCTATGATTCTATGTCGTGACCAGCTGGGTAGATGAGTGGGTAGAGCAGTGGATGCTGTCTACCTTGACATCAGCAAAGCTTTTGACGCTGTCTCCCATGACTTTTTCATAGCTGAGCTTAGGAGGTGTGGGCCAGAGGAGTGGACAGTGAGGTGAATTGAGAACTGGCTGACTGGCAGAGCTCAGGGGGCTGTGATCACTGGTGCACAGTCTAGTTAGAGGCCTGTAGCTTAGCAGTGTACCCCATGGGTTGATACTGCACCCACTCTTGTTTAACATATTCATTAATGTCCTGGGTGAAGGGGTACCGTACACCCTCCGCAAGTCTGCTGATGATACAAAGCTGGGAGGAGTGGCTGACACGCCAGAAGGCTGTGTTGCCATTCAGAGACCAGGACAGCCTGTCCTGGAGAGCTGGGAGAAGAACCTCGTGAGATTCAACAAGGGCAAGTGTAGAGTCCTATACTTGGGGAGTAATAACTGCACGCATCAGTAGAGGCTAGGGGCTGACCTGATGGAAAGAAGCTCTGTACAGAAGGACCTAGATGTCCTGGTGGAAAACAGGGTGATCATGAGCCAGCAGTGGGCCCTTGTGGCTGAGAAGGCCAATGGTAACCTGGGGTGCATGTACAGACATCATAGCCAGCAGGTGGAGGGAGGCAATCCTCTCCCTCTGCCTGCCCTGGTGAGACCACATACAGAGCAATGTGCCTGGTTCTGGGCTCCTCAGTTCAAGAAAGACAGGGAACTACTGCAGAGCGTTCAGCAGAGGGCTACAAAGATTATTAGGGGCCTGTAGCATCTCCCTTGTGAGGAAGGGCTGAGAGACCGTGTTTGGACTGGAGAAGAGAAGACTGAGAGGGGATCTTATGAACACTCACAGATATCTAAAGGGTAGGTGTCAAGAGCATGTGGTGGTGCCCAGTGCCTGGACAGGGAACGGGCTCAAATTGCAACACAGGAAGTTCCATCTGAACACTGGAAAAAACTTCTTTCCTTGGAGGGTCACAGAGCACTGGAAGAGGTTGTGTAGTCTCCTTCTCTGGAGGTATTCAAAACCCACCTGCACACTTGCCTGTGCAAACTACTCTCAGGGACCTTCTAAAGCAGGAGGGTTGGACTACGTCATGGTTGTTCAACTTTCTGGCTTGCTTGGGCCGCATTGAGTGAAGATGAATTGTCTTTTGCCACATATAAAATATATAATATATTTAATGTATATGAGTCACAAAACATTTTATTTTTAATATCTTTTATCAGAACAGTGAAAAAAAAGAGCAATAAAAATTTAAAACTAGCGGGCTGGACACGTATGGACTAGATGATCTCCAGCGGTCCCTACCAACCCCTGTGATTCTGATTCTGTCATATTCTGGGTTGTTTTGACTGCACTTCCATCTAGTGGTGTTTGCATGGTACAATTTCTCTTTCTACATTTTGAGGATTTTTGTTGTAGTTTCTGTGTTTCCACATATTCTTATCTTTCTTTCTTTTCACAGTTTGACAAGTAGATGCAAAACTGTGCTTCTCTCCCCATTATTGCAACCATCTTTCAGGCATTTCCACAAATATATCTGAAAAACTGTCAGAGGGGTTACAGCGTATGCAGGTAGAAATTTCCTTTTAAAGATTCCCAGCCTGACCACTATAGTCTTTTTTTTCCATGTGGAAGGAAAGCATAGACTAGTGCTTGTTTTTAGCTGCCTACCTACTGTGTTTCCCTTAATACATTTTTTTCTGGCAAAATGTGAATCTTCATAGAATCACAGAATCGCTTGAGTGGGAAGGGACCCCAAGAATCTCCAGGTTCCAACCCCACTGCCACAGGCAGGGCCACCAACCTCCATATCTTGTACTAGACCAGGCTGCCCAGGGCTCCATCCAACCTGGTCTTGAACACTTCCAAGGATGGAATACCCACAGCCTTTCTGGGCAGCCTGTTCCAGCTCCTCACCACTCTCTCTGTGAAGAACTTCCCCATGACATCCAGTCTAAACCTTCCCTCCTTGAGCTTAAAATGTTGTTTCTGCTTTGAGATAGCATTCTCTGTAAGAAATTCAATGAATTGTTAGTTATGATTAAATGAATATTAAATAAATTTCATGTGGCCACTGTTTGTTTCCTAGAGAATACATGTATGAGCATGAAAAATATCAATGCCAAGAGACATTTATTCATTAGCCTCTTTCTGTCTGACCTTGACTAACAAACTGGAGTATTAAATGCAAGGTAGGAAGTTGAGATTAAGAACCAGGACTTGGAACAATCTCACTTCTTTGTGATATCAGCTAGGAAAACAGTCAAACTATAGGAAAAAAAGAAAAGAAAAAAAAGAAGATGATAGAGAAGCATCTTCAGAGACTGAAATGGCCGGCATTCAGGTGGCCGTCTGGCATTGAATGCAGGTCGTAGTGAGTTTTAGACTGCAACACCTGTACAGTGCAGCAGGAGCGCTGACTTCAGAGAATGGTGATCATCCTCAGAGTCTTTCACTCAGCTGTCATTCTGACTAGCAGTATAATTCCATGCAGGCTCCAAAATAATCAAAATACATGCTAACAAGATACTAATTCTAACCAAAGTGTGCAGGAAAAGAATAGTTTGTTATGTACGTATGAGGTTGATGACAACAACCTCTCTAAGGCTTTTGTTTACTTGATTAGCCCTGGGGTGATTCATTAGTCTGCACTCTGAAAAGGCTTTTAAGAAATGAGGTGAAGGAAGGAAGGAACATTTCTAACTGACAGAACAGAAAACAAGAGTCAATATATGCTGATGATTAAAAGATTGGAAAATATTAAAACATTAAAATTATTGGGCAAGAAGGGGTCTTTGCCAGGCAGAGAGCTCTAATTCTATTTTTTTTTTTTTCCCATGAGAAAATAAAATTCCTGGGAAAAAATAAAGTTGGATGTGAAACCTTGAGAAATGAAGGTCTGTGATTCTGTGATTTCAACATTCCTGTCCTTAAAGGTAAGAGACAGTATTGGTCTGAAAACTCTTAGTTGGCCCAGAAATGAGACACGCTTTCCACAGTTTCAGTTGTCAGATGTTGTCAAATAGGTTACGTATCAGGGTTTTGAATTAATAAGATGTTAATAGGAAATGTTGTATTAAATATGTAGAAAGAAATGTAAAGTCTTAAAAAGATACACTATTGTGAATATTCCAGACTTAAGTTTACTAGATGGGTGTCCTCACATGGCCTTTACTGCTACAGTACTTGGTCATCTCTCAATAGTGCCTGCAGGTGGAAAGCAACATCAGAAAGGAAGTGCAGACCGTATGGCAGAAGCTGACTTCTGAGATAATATCTAAATTCCAGTGGAAAGAAGCGGAAAATGTCAGTAAATGATTTAGCTTATACAAAGTAGATTTAGAAAACATGCTGGATGGATTGCAATCCAAAGCACTCTCTTCTCTCTGTAGACTAGAAATGGAGACAAAAACTGACGGCATGAAGAAAGTGTGATTGTGAAGCCAGGGATACTTTCCTCTGGTACGATATTATGAAAGTCTAATAAAGAGACATGCTCAAATTTTTGAGTTGAATATCTCATTGCAGCTCTACACATTCCATTTGAAAATTCACAAGTAATGAATGTATTTATGTCAACGGATGTGGACGTTGGTGGTATGGCAGTAGAGGATGAACTTTCCCACCAATATTCCATTATAGTTATTTTCTTGCCACGTGACAGATGGCAGCAGAGGGCCACTCTGACAAAATGGTGTCTAACATGGCGTCTTAGTTTTAGCTGGAATTTCTTCAGCCTCTGGTATAATGCTATGTTTTGGTTCTAGGAAAAAAAAACAATGTTGGTAACACACCGATGCTAAGCAGTGTTGTACAGAGCCAAGGCCATTCTCAGTGAAGGGACTAAGGAGCTGGAAGGGGACAGAATTAGGACAGCTGACTTAAACTGGCCCTTTGGATACTCCATACCATATGACATCATGTGGAAAGAGTTTTGAAAAGAGTGGAAGTTCATCTGGTTCTTGCAGGGGCTTAACTGGGCATTGGTCGGGGGATGGTGAGCAATTGCTTGTGCGACACTTGTTGTATACATTTTTATATATATAAATATATATAATCATAATTATTATCTTTTTCCTTTTCTTTATCTTAGAAAATAGTTTTATATCAACCCATGAGTTCTACTTCTTTCTTTCCTGACTCTCTCCCCCATTCCACTGGGAAGAGGGGGGGTAAGCAAATGACTGTGCGGTACTGAGCCACCCGCCGGGTTAAACCACGGCACATGGAAGTGCAAAGGTGTGTCATTTAAATCCTCCGTACAGAAACAAAATTTACCCACTGACATTCATCAGTGCTTGCTGAACAAAGGCGAAACAGTGGATGTAAGCACAGTGAGGCAGTGTGTGGTGCGTTTCAGCAGTAGCAACAGCAACAGTGGGTCACCTCTGCTGGTACAGATTTTCAGAAGTGCAGCATGCAGCACTTCCTTTGTCATCACTAAAACAAAAGTTATGTCAAAATTAGAATGGAAAAACAAAACAGTTGTTGCAGAGTTTATTCTCCTTGGATTTGGAAATGGCCCTGAACTGGATTATCTTCTCTTCCTGATGTTCCTGGTGACCTATATTATGACCATAACAGGGAACACCTTCATCATTGCACTGGTTGTGGTTGATCAGTCTCTTCACATCCCAGTGTACTTCTTCCTGGGCAATCTGGCTTGCTTGGATATCTGCTACAGCTCAAACATCTTGCCGAGGATGTTGCTCAGTTATCTGGGTGGAGACAGAAGTATATCAGTTGTTGGATGTTTTACACAGTACTATTTCTTCGGTTGCTTGGCAGCTGCTGAACGTTACCTTCTAGCAGTGATGTCTTATGATAGGTACCTAGCAGTGTGCAAACCCTTACACTATTTATTCCTTATGAACCACAAGCTCTGTCTCCAGCTAGGTGCTGCATCTTGGATAAGTGGTTTTCTGTCTAATTCTCTATTAACGTTCCTGATCTCAAATTTAGATTTCTGTGGCCCTAATGAAATTGAACATTTCTTCTGTGACTCTTTTCCAATGATGAAGCTATCCTGTACTGACACTCACACGGTAGGACTTGTCACCTCTTTTGTGGCAGGTGTATGCTCCCTGCCTCCATTTCTCTTGACCTTCTCATCCTATCTCTACATCGTTATCACAGTCATGAGAATTCCTTCTTCCACTGGAAGAAGAAGGGCCTTTTCCACCTGTTCTTCACATCTTATTGTGGTGTTACTTTTTTACTGGTCAATATTAACTATGTCCTTCCTCATCACGGTATTCAAATATCTCCGAACAAAGTCTTCTCTATTTTTTATACTATTCTCACTCCCCTGGTCAATCCTCTTATCTATAGCCTGAGAAATGAAGTAAAGAAAACTCTGCAAAAAAGGATGAGTACATTACTGGGCTTGAGATAGTTGCTTTGTACTTTAAAAATAAAATGAAATAATCCTTGATGACTTACAGGTCCAGATACAACTGCATGGCATATGGATATTGTTAATTATAGGGAATACATCATTGTACATCTTAAAAATAAATTAGGAGAGATACAAAATGTGTAAACAGTCTTGCTGCCAATTTGGGGTGAGAGGTAGTACTGGGGAAGAGAAAGAATATATAATGAACTCTGTAAAGTAAGCAAAATAAATCTATAAATTTAAATGCATTATTGCACATAGTGTTTTCTTGCCTACCTATCTTCTTTTCATCTCATTACAGATGAAATTCAGAATGAGTTGAAACTCAATTTATAGTGGATAGACCAATTCTTTACTAATGTTATGTTCTAGATTACTCTTAGTTTTTTATCTGTTGTAGATGTTTACAACCCAGGTAGTTATCTCGACTCTCTCAACTGCAAATAAAGAAAGTGAGAAAATTTGAGTGTGGTTTGTTTGATCTATTTTGTATGTCTGGTTTTGGGTAATATAAAACATCAGGGTTTGTAACTCAAGAACTCTGTCACACCTGTCTGTCGCATAGTATACATTTACAATAGGTCAGATTAGCCAGGCCCACTTGCAATTGCTGGGAGGATCGGTATGAGTGGACTGGGTGCCAGCTACTGGAGTCAGACCTGGGGGTAGGAAGCTCTGGCCTGTGATGTCCACTGCTCAAGTGGAGTTCTCTACTCCCAGCTGCTAGGGCAGGAAAGGTGTGCTTCCAAACCAGATACTGGAGGGGACCAGCACAAATGAGGCAAGTGTGGGGTTCAAACCAGTGGCTGAAGCTGAGCCGTGGGTCACAGCCCTTGTGCATGGTGCCAGCTGCTGGGAGGCAAGTGTCTGTATATTCTCCTGTCTGGTATGCAAAGACTGTACATGTGTATTCAATAGCAAAACTTTAAGCTGGAATAGCCAGAAAAGCATGAAGCTGGACCAGCCAGCAAGTAGCTGGGGCCTTGGGTCTGGGTGGAAGTGAAATTCAAGCTGGTCTCGTCAGTGAGTAGGGGACCCATGAAATGGGTAAGAGGCCCTGGGATCCAGTCAGGGTTGCTGGGCAGAGAGAGAGACCATGTAGGTACTCAAGAATCTAGGCAGGGACTGCTGGATGGACAGAGGGGCCATGTACCTTGATGTGAAAATGTGTGGTTGTGAACATAGAGAGTGTTGTGTGTGTGCCTTCACTAGTGAACTTCTACTGCTATCAGCCAGAGGGGGGGGAAGGGCTCTTGACTGTCTGTGTCTATGTTCACATGAGTCCTGTGTAAGTGTTGTTGAAGGCAGCCCTTGTCCAGGGCAGCCTTTCTGGCTGGTTGTGTCAGTGTCCTCTCCGTGTGTCTCTGTCAGCCTATATGACACATGCTCAACTTCGCTGTCAGTTGAACATTCAAAGGGGGAAGCGGCAGTCGCATCCCCCAACCTGGGCAGAGCCTGGTCCCCGGTCACCAGGCCAGGTCCTATCTGCCAGACAGGAGCAGTTCTGGGCCAGAGCAGCTGAGTGAGGCAGCCACAATCACGTCTCTCTTTACCTCCCTTAACAAACTTCATTACTTCTATTCATCCAAAAAAAAAAAAAAACCAAAACTTTCACCAAGTTATGTTGTTCATAGTCTACTACTTCAATACCAAGGGAGATGTTTTGTCTTCTGAGTATACTCGGTAATGAATCCAGAGAGGAGTTCTGGTCTCAGAAAGCAATGTAAGATGCCATTCAGAACAGCCAAACCTCCCCTTCTCTACAGGATCCAACATGAAACTATTCACAGATCTGATGTGATGCCCAAAAGGCTGAAGAAGGTATCCCAGCATCTGAAATCATGAACAGAGGCATCATATTATAAGATCCAGATGACTTCTCCTAAAGATTCAGGTATACTAGTATTTCCTAGACTTTTTGGTAGCAAAAACTGTCAAGAAAATTTTTACTAGTATAGATGACTCAAGAAAAAAACAGTTTACATTTTCAAAGGGCAGAATACTATGTATCTGAATACTATGCACAAATATCTGCAGTGCATACACTAATGACTGAGCAATATTTATTATTTTACATATATTAGTATATCTATTCATTTCTATATGTTACTAATATATATCTATTATATATTAGTAAGATTTTACTTTGAAATGGGAGAGGATCAAGTACATCTGGCAATTAGCATATTTTAGATTACTTCTGAAGGATAAACAAAATAGCATCTGAGTGTTCTTGTTCCTATTCATAGACTGTAAAGGAAATTTAACTGTGTGTCTCAGCTGATGATTAGTCATATGGATGTTTGCAGAAATAATACAAAAGCTGTTCTTGATCATTCCGATAGTGAGTGTGGTGGTAATGAGTGGCCACAGGAGAGAGTGATGGATGGCATTTAATGACTTCAGTGATCCTTGACACAATAGCCTCGTGGCCAAAATGGGAAGATAGAAGCTGGATGAGAAAACAGGTGAGTGAAAAAACTGCCTGGACCATCAAGCTTTCACTGGTAGATTCAACAACCTAGTCTAGCTGCTATCTGGCTGTGAGAGGCATTCTTCACGGGTTGATTTGGAGTAATGCTTCCTCCCACCTCCATCAGTGACTGAGAAGATGCAATGGAGAGCATCTTCAGGAGTTTCCAGATTACAACAACTGGGGGACAGGGGTTAGTCCATACGCAGGAACTTCATGAAGCTAGAGCAAGACAAATGCCAAATGGTGGCTCTGGCACAAAAGGTGAATCAGATTGGCACTGGCTGTCTGGGGAATAGCCCTTCAGAGAGGAATGTAGAAGTCCCAGTGTATGGCAAGCTGAGCACAAGCCAGCAGAGTGTCTCTGCAGAGGAGAGCAATAACCATTTCAGCAGCCGTTCTAGCAAGACCCAAACAGCTGTTCAAGGGAAGCCCTCATTTCCTTCTGCTTTTCACTTGCAAGGCCACCCATGGAGAAAGGTATCCCGTTCTGGAGTCCCTCCGTACGTAAAAGAGACCGTTAAATGGAAAAGAGTTCAGAATAGGGCCACTGAGGTGATCAGAGGAAACACAGCTCAAAATGGTAATATCCTGAAAGGGGTTGTGTTGTATAAGAATGCAGACTTCATTTGACTGTGAAGATGCATAAGAAGGTCAGTCAGTGCTGATAATCAAAGCTGACGCTGCAAATTCTCAGGTATAACCTTCCTCAGCTAATACTGCTTTCTGCAATTCAGGGAGTCGCACCTTTCTGTGCTGATGAATAGAGATTAATAGGCAGTGATTCCAGTGAAGATAATTAGACTCGGTGAGAAATACAATATAGGTTTCTGACTTACTTTTCTATCTGGTGCAAATGAGAAGATGCTTCAAATTTCTGTCTTGAATGTGGCCATCTACATTTCAGATAGCTAAATACAGGATGGTAGTTTGCAGATGATCTAAAAGAGGAAAATTTCTTACAATACTGAATTCGTAAAGAAATGTCCTGTGGAGCTGAATAAAGAGCAATGCTAGATTTTAAATAAATAAATAAGCAGGTCATTGTTTTGTATGTTAGCAGTGATGAGGACAAATAATAACATATGCATTCTATCCATTCGTCGAGCTATCAAAATTCTGACATTTGCCTTTATTTGAAATCTATATATGCATATATATGTGCTTATGTGTGAGAACAGGAAAAAAAAGTTTTTTTCAAAAAAAATTTTAAAGCAGAGAATTTAATTCGATTGCAGTTCAGTAAGAAATAAACTCTTATTTCACACACTGAAAATAAAAGATAGGAATTGCTGACAAAATTACATTTGAGAAAATACCAGTAGAACTGAAATATAAAGTAGATGCGGCAATATTTTAGCTTACTTTAAAAGGAAAGCAGGCAAACATTAAGGGAAATCCTAGCTCTTCTGCACTTAAGCTCGCTGCTTTTCTTGTTACCTTGTTTTTATGACAAGTTGTTTTTCTAGTGTGCTTTTCAAAATGTTATATGCCCACTTATAGCTGCTTCTCCCACTTAATAATGGAATTGATTTCAGAGAACATCACTGCTTTATATTCATCCTCATAAAGAGTTTTCTTCTTCATATCTTTCTCATTGGCTGATACAGGCTGGATTGTTCCTCTTTCACATGCACATGGAAGCTGATGAAGAACCGAGGCTCAAAAACCAGACATACTTCACTTTGCAGGGGTTCTCCTACCTCACCTCACTTCAGGTTCTTCTCTTTGAGGGAATCCTCCTCATGTTCCTAATCACAATGACAGGGAACTTTCTCATCATTTTAGTCACAACTGCTGATCCTGCCTTGCACACCCCAATGTACTATTTTCTCAAAAACCTGGCTTTGATTGAAATTTGCTTTACATTAAACATAGTGCCCAAGATGCTTATGGATTTGTTGTTGGAGAGAAAGATCATCTCCTTTTCTGCCTGTGCCCTGCAACTTTATTTTGTCATATTCTTTGTCACTTCCGAGTGTTTCCTCTTGAGTGCCATGGCGTATGACAGATATGTGGCTGTATGCCATCCCTTGCACTATACCACCAGAATGAACAGGAGAGTGTGTTTTCATATGGTCATAGCATGCTGGGTTGCTGGTATTCCATTTTCTGTAGGACTCACCGGCTGGCTATTTAGCTATCCCTTCTGTGGCTCTAGGGAGATTGAGCACTTCTTTTGTGATATCGCTCCTGTTCTAGATTTGGTCTGTTCAGACACGTACTTATTTGAGCTTCTTGTGTTCATCGCTACTGTCACAATTGTTTTGATCCCATTTATCTTGATAGCAGCCTCTTACATCCAGATAATCCATACCATCCTCCAGATGCCATCTTCTGAAGGAAGACGCAAAGCTTTCTTCACCTGCTTTGCTCACCTGGTGGTGGTGACACTGTTCTACTGTACAACTGGCTTGATACATTTAAAGCCAAGGTCCAGATTCTTGGTAAAGAGCAGGAAATTGGTGGCTCTTTCTTATACAGTTGTAACTCCTATGCTGAACCCAATCATCTACAGCTTACGAAACAAAGAAGTAAAGCATGCTCTAAGGAAGACATTTGGAAGGAGGCAGTTCAGCAAGATACCTCTGCCCAGAGGGTTTCACCTGTTTTCTAAAAGTTGCTCACACTTTAAAGGTTGAAACAGGAGAATGAATGCTTTCCTCAAAGTCTGCAAAGAGTTTGGACATTTTACCTCTTACTGGAAAATACTGAGAAATGTACATCATCTATGTACTGAATAAATACGTTTCACGAAACTGTCCAAAATATTACAGAGACTACAGAAATGAGTCACAAAGTCAGTATATTAATTACAATATGTTTAAGCCTTTGTCCTTTTTCTACGCACTGGTTTGTTTTCAAGCTAGTACAAAATAAATCACTGTCATAAGAATGCTTGGCTCCAACATACATAAACCTAATGCGTAGCACAATTCCAGCTAAGTCAGAAAACAAAATTGTACAGTTTCAGGAAGAAGGTGCCAACAGATGGCTGGCATAGCAATATGACTTATTCCAGAGAAATCATTTCCTCCCACCAGAGAGTAAAAATGAACCAGACAAATTCAGTTGACTAGGTAGCTGGATGGAATTCGGTTCGAGATTGTTATATCTGAGCATAGGTATCTATAGGTAAGTCAGCACCTTTATCCTCATCACAGTCAATGACAATCTAGTCAATTTGATTATCAACATTTCAGGAGTGATTTGGTTGAACAGCTGAGAGAAGCTTGATTTGGTGGCTTGAGGACAGATACCTAGCACTTCTATAAAAGTCCTACATTGTCCTATTTTGGTTCAAATGTAAAAAGATGCAAGTTTCCCATAAGCCTATGTGGTATATGGCAGCCAAAATGAGGTATGAGGTCATAAAACCACAGAATGGCTGAGGTTGGAAAGGATCTCTGTAGGCCGTTTGGTTCAACCCACCTGCTCGTGCTGTGCCACCTGTATCTGCTTGCCCACAACCATGTGCAGACAGCTTTTGAATCAGGATGATCCCACAGGCTGTCAGAAGTGAGTATTGCTATATCACAGAATTACAAACCAGCACCAGGAAGAATTACTCAAGACCAGTTCACAACTGTGTCAGAGACAAAATGCAACTCTAGGCACATCTGTGTAGTATGGGAATATGGATATGATGGAAAACAGTGTTTTGGAGTGCAGCAGTGTAGTGACAAAGCACAAGGCATCACTGGGATGGTTTGTCTTAAAAAGGACCTCTTGAGGAGGAGGGCTTCCCTGGGCTCTCAGGCTGTGCAGTGGGAGGGACACAGCATAGATGTGAGGGCGTTTGCAGATGACTTACCTGTGTGCCAAAACATTGGAAGAGCACCCTGGCAAAGTGATGGGTGGAAGATACAATGGGCAGAGCCTTGCCATGGCTTAGATCCTGCACTTGAGGCAAGAACTGTGGCTTCCCATGGATCTGTAGAGGACCGTCTCTCACAGGAGTTCTACATCTCTGTCTGACATCAGGCACTACCAGAGGGGTGAAGGATTGCTGTCAACGGACACTTGATTTGGAAATAGTAATTCGTACTTCTTTTGTGCATCCCTGCCTCCATGTTGTCTGGCCTCAACAGCGTGAGAATCGAGGAGCAGAGGGAATACTAGGAAATGCTTGAGACTGGGCAAACAAAGAAAGCAAGCGTAGGAGAACAGAAGTCCTCTTTTGAGGTGTGTGTGTAGGTAAGCATGCATCAGGAAGTGTCCCACACAACATCGTTGCCACTAAATTGGAAAGAGATTAACGTGAAGAGTGGATTGTTTGGTGGATAAGAAATTGGCTGGATGCTTGCATCGAGAGAGCTGTGCTCAGCAACCCTGTGTCCAGGTGGAGAGTCCATACTGGGACTGGTAATGTTTAATATCATTAATAATCAAGCAGGCGGTGGGATCAAGTGCACTCTCAGCATTTTTGCATACAGCACCAAGCTGAGTGGTGCAGCTGATGTGATAAAAGGAAGGGGTGCATCCAAAGGGGTTGGGCAGGCTGGAGAAGTGGACCCGCATGAATGTCATAAAGCTTAACAGAGCCAAGTGGGAGGTGCTGCACTAAACATCAGCACAGACTGAGTAATGAATACACTGAGGGCAGCCCTGCAGAGAAGGACCTGTGGGTACATGAGCTGTGCTGGGTAAACACTTGCAGCCCAGAAGGCCAATTGTACCCTGAGCTGCATAAAAATAAGCATGACCAGCAGGACAAGGGAAATGATTGTCCCCCTCTGCTCTCATGAAATCCCCCCCTGAAGTACTGCATCCATGCCTGGAACCCTCAGCACAGGCACAGGAACAGGAAAGACATGGACTTGTTTGTGCAGGTCCAGGAGAGGGCATCGAAGATGATCAGAGGGCTGGAGCACCTCTCCTACAAGGAAAGACTGAGGGAGCTGAGCATGTTCAGCATGGAGAAGGTTCTGAGGGGATCTCACTGTGGCCTTTTAATACCTAAAGAGGGTTATAAGAAAGATCGAGAGACTTTTTACAAGAGTATATAGCTATAGGACAAGGGGTAACACTTTTTTAAACTAAAAGGGGGTAGATTTAGATTGGATATTAGGAAGAAATTCTTTGCTATGGTGAGTGGTAAGGTGCTGGAACAGTCCCTGCCCATGTAGAGGGGTTGGAACTGGATTATCTTTAAAGGTCCCTCCCAGACCAAACCATTATACGATTTTACATATTTTTCTCTGTACTGAACAGCCACTACCTTTGAAAAGGAACATTTAGGGAGAAATAAGTTTTAGATATGGAATGAGCATAGGTTTTGAAGGAGGCAATGAATAGAATAAAGGAGAATTTGCATGAAATCTTCCACATTTTAAACAGGAAATAAAGTTCCTTTCATTTAACCAAGTTCTTTTCCACATTGTGAGTCCATCTCCTTGAACAGAAAATATGGAAATATCTGCTATGTAGTGACCTAAATCTATGCTGAGGGATGCCACTCCAGCAAGTGGCAGAAGTATGGAGTACTGGGGGATAGGGAGAACTTGTTATGGAGAAGAGTCAGGGTAAGGAGAGAAGAAGAGAAGGATATGGGCAAAGGCTCCAGGAGCAGGCATGCCTCCCATATGGGTGAGAGGAACATGTGGATACAGGTTGAAACAGGATGAGCTTGAGATGAGTGGAGAGACTGCTGATTTCTAGTTCCATCTCTTCCTCAAAGCAGGGTCAGCTCTTGGGACCAGACCACATTATTCCAGGCTTCATACAACCTGATCCCAAAAGCCTCCAAGGACAGAGGCTGTGCTACCTCCCTGCAACCCCTCCTCCCTTCTTAACTATCCTGAAGGTCAAAAAGTTTGCCCCTGTATACAGTCTGTGCCTTCTTCTGCAGTGACCTAGGTTTTGGACTTAGACATGACACAACCCTGTGAGGTCCCATTCTCTGAGGATGGCATTAGTGCATACCCAGTAGTTCAGTATGCCCACAGAGACAAAGTTTAGACTCTCACCAGACGAGCAGCAAGTGCCGCATGAGTCACAGTTACTAGTGTCCATATATCAAGCCCTTACTAGGTGCTTACCTAGCCTGCTTGGGTGACAAAGGTGGTGCGTTTATGAGATGGTATTTTGCAGTTGCTTGGCCCAGAGCCCTAAAAGGTCCTGCACACCCACATAGCTTAAGCAGGCAGACCCAGGGGACGTGGATGTGGCTTGTAACAGACCTGACATTGTTTCCAGGACAAGATCTGGCTGTTTTCCCACTAAACAGATGCTACCAATCCAGTGCAGCAGTGAAATCTCGTAAGACATCTGAAGCACAGCTATGCTACAAGGCAGGAATATCTTGATGGGGTCAGGAACTCTTCAGGACTGTCATCCCAGGAGACAAGAAGAGGAGATGGATTAGCAAGAACATCTGTGTATCACTGACATAACACCAACCCCTAAGAGATCCCCACCACTTCCCTGCACCCATTTGAAATGAGCTGTGGAAGCAAGGGGGAAGGAAGATGAGCAATCATTGCCAGAAACCCAGCACAGGGCCAAACATGGTCCATACCAGCAGTCTTGCTGTTTCTGCAAAACCAAGCCACTGAATTTTTGAGAGGCTTGTGTAAAAGTGCATCCATCTCCATTCTTTAACATTCTGCACAATTACCTGTTTTCCTGAAGCCCTACACAAAGAGAAATGAATTCAACAGTGGAATGGCAGCTGACACCAGGATGGACAAAAACACAGGAGAACATCTTAGATGGGTGTTTCTGCTGTTCAACTTTTGGCAATATGGCAGATAACTTTTGTTCTAGTCCCCGGGAGAAGTTCAAAGCCATCACACACAGCAGATGGAAGAGTCATATGACATATGGCATAGGAGTACTCTGCTGCTGCATCTCTCAACCAAAAGGGGACCTCCACCAGGCTGGGCAGGGCTGTGAGGCAGGGACATGGGTGAGAGGGTGGGCACGGAGCAGCTCCCATTACAACAGCAGAGGGTGCAGTGGAAGCGCGCGGGGCTCATAACCCGGAGATATACGGCACCATGAGCTGCGCTGCGCTGCGGCTTTTGTCCTTAATATTTAAATATAATGCTTGGCTCAGCCATTCCCAAGTGTGGCAAACTGGGACTTAATGGGAAAATGCCCAAT
>JANHGO010006308.1:0-68305 GCA_024606505.1 Aquila spilogaster
TGGCAGGCTCAGCCGTCCACTGCGACGGACCCCTCTGCCTGCCTGGCGGGGCCGTGCCGGCCGAGCCCCCGCGGTGGCCCTGCAGGGCCGGGGGCTCGCTGAAGCTGCCCGGTGAGCTGGCGGGGCCGCCCTGCGGGAAAATGCCTCCGGCCCCGGGGCAGGTGGCCGTGGCACAGCCCTGCCCCACGGCTGGGACAGCACAGCCTGCCGCGGGGACGCCGGGCTCGCTCCTGGTTGCGGCACAAGCACTTGTTTGGCTGGACACCGGTTCCTTTTAATCTGGATCATCTATTACTGTGTGTTAAACAATCTGAAATATTGCCACAGCTAGCAGGCGCTGGCTGGTCTTAAAGGCAGGGTAAGAATCCTTGGAGCGTCTTATTCTTTATAAATATTTCAGTGTGCTGGGCTCCTCAGGCTTCTCTGGGAACGGCACAGACTAATTTCATTCCCACAAACAACTTTAGAGCATGTTCTGTTCAGTCATTTACACTCTTCAGAGTTTTCATTTGTATTAATAACTGATCACTCCTATGAAACACGCTTTCCCCCCAAGCCTGATGTTTCTTCTGTAGAGACCAATTAACTAAGACACTGTTTTCTTCAAGGAGCCAGTAATTTTAATTACTAGTAAAATGATTTGCAGGCAGTTGGTCTTGTAAAGAGCTTCCTAAACTATAAAAGTTTTGCCTTCAAAAGCTTTCTGATTTTTTTTTTTTGTTGTTGTTTCCATGTGTCCACTTCTGCCACTTTCTGAGGAGGTGCTCAGAGATCATACCAAGCAGCTCGGGTGTAAGCAAGTACACAGAGGTATTAATGCAAATGAAGTCTGTTTTCCTTGCTCTATTTTCTGTTCTCTAATCCAGTTTAGTTTCTGGTTTTCAGGTACAGCTGCAGTATCAATGAAAAGTCATCACATGATTCTTTAAAGCAAGGGAAAAAGACACAGTGCAGAGGTATTTGTAAGAAAAAATTCCTGTTGAAAAGGAAACAATGCTGGAACTGATTTTTCAGATATGACAATTGATGCTTTCTGCCCTGTTAGTGTTTCATACACTGGCCAGTGCAAAAACAAAGGAATGAGATCTAATCTCTGTCCACCCCTCCCTTCTTCAGCTTATTCCCTACCTGTGCTTTCGTAGCTCTACCATATGAAACATTTGGTCAATTAGATAGCCAGGTAAGGAATCTTCATCAGCATCCCAAATGTACCTTCTCCCGTCTGCTCTGCACATCCTTCCTCAAAGCACAGCAATTTCCAGTGTCGCTTTTACTTCTGTCGTGGTTTAACCCCAGCCGGCAACAAAGCACCACGCAGCCTCTTGCTCACTCCCCCCTCCCCCCAAGTGGGATGGGGAAAGAATCAGAACCCCCCCCAAAACTCATGGGTTGAGATAAAGGCAGTTTAATAGGACAGAAAAGGAAGAAAATAATAATGGTAATACTAATGATAATAATAAAAGAATTAGAATATACAAGACGAGTGAAGCACAATGCAATTGCTCACCACTCGCCAAACAATGCCCAGTCAGTTCCTGAGCAGTGGCCCTTGGCCAGCTTCCCCCCCCAGCTTATATACTGGGCATGACATCACATGGTATGGAATATCCCTTTGGCCAGTTTGGGTCAGCTGCCCTGGCTGTCCCCCCTCCCAACTTCTTGTGCCCCTCCAGCCTTCTTGCTGGCTGGGCAGGAGAAGCTGAAAAATCCTTGACTTAGTCTAAACATTACTTAGCAACAACTGAAAACATCAGTGTGTTATCAACATTCGTCTCATACTGAATCCAAAATATAACACTATACCAGCTACTAGAAAAAAAATTAACTCTATCCCAGCCAAAACCAGGACAACTTCTAGAAAGAATATGACAAATTTCCTCCAGTTGCAAAGAAATCTGGATGTTGTTTTGTTGCAGTTTGCAATGTGGACATTGAATTGTTACAGTGGAAGGACAACAGAATGGCTGAGCTCAGTGTGTGTTGGTAACATCGTGTTTGACCTGGAGGGTGTTAGCACCAAGGTCAGAACTGTTTGTTAGCAATGAACTGGAATTTGTTGAGGGGACACCTCCTTCCCCCCAGTGATTTATCTGAGTGGGCAGAGTACTAATTTCAGTGTGTTTTACTCTTTTTCTGCTTTCAGGAACCAAAAATTAGAAATGATCAAGGAGTATGTTTTTAACCTGAACAAATTCTGGCTGTTTGCATTTTGTTCTGCAAGATGTGCCTGCCCCTCAGCTCGGATGCTGTGGGGTTAGTGGAGACCTTGTGCAGGGGTATCACCTGTCTCATTGCCTAATCATGTTTCAAGCCATAAACTCCACAAATTCTATAGCCATAATGGGAAGTATTCCTGCCAGACAAGGGGTTTGCAAAATAACAAAGCTAATAATTGGTTTGAAAAGTTACCATGATGATTGATGATCTCCTTTGATCCATGGGAAAGACTGAAGCTTCCTCTTACTCGTTTTTATTAAAGCTCCTAGGGATCTGACATAGCATTGCCCACGTTGTGACACTGACTTATTGCTAAAGCTGTGCAAAGATGGGGTGGAGACTTCTTCATGGGTTTTTCCAGAGACATGCTCCAAGCAAATGCTCATCATCTCTGGAAGTCGTGACAGTATCCAGGGAATTACAAACGGCTTTCAGCAGCTTCCTTCCAGTCGTGAGCGGTGCTTAGTCCTGTGAAATGCTGGTTTGCACCCAGGGTGCTGCACTGATGCTTTCTTTTTTTGTTGCACCGAATTCCTCATTTTCACAACATTCAGGCCTTAAACCGAGAGAGCTATCTGGTCACAAAAAAATGGCTCAGCCTCAGAGAGGAAGAAGCTGCCATGGTGCATGTTGGTGGGATTCAGAGGTAATGACAGTATTTTGTGAATACAAGTGTCAGAGCTTTCTGAGTTCGGCCACAAAAAGGAAGACATGTGAGTGAGAGAGAAAGAGCTGAAAGCTGGAGCAGTGCCTTGCAAGGCCCTCACATGGAACTCAGTGTAGAACTGCGTTTCTCTCGCCAGGCTGGAGGAGGTGGCTCTGCCTTAGCCCGCAGACCGCAGTAAGGGCGCAGAGGCTGGCGCCGGAGCAGGAGCACTGGTGCTGGCAGCGGTCAGTCCCTCCCAGCCACGCGCCGAGGCAGCCCGCTCTTCTGCTCCTGCCGGGGCGGAGCGGGACGGGATGCTCGCCGAGGGGATGGTTTTGCCAGCTGTACTTCTTATGGGGGTTGGGGGATTTCATCCAGGGTCCGACCAGTCCCCTAGTGAGCTGCAGCCCAGACCTTTCTGCGTGTTTCTTCCAATATTTACATTAGCCCAGCAGACTGTTGGTGTAAATGAGACTGCAACTCAAACATGAACCAAACAGAGCAGAAAGTAACTGCTGGGTGGTACCAGGGGCTGACAGCGGATCTGCAACACTTGACGTACAGCTTTATTTCCCTTTCTCCCCCATTGAATTTTTCAGGAAATGAAACAAAACAAATGAAAAAAACACCTGTGAACCTTGCTAAGTGAAATCTTCCCCATTTTTATTGCTTCAGGACTGTGAAATTAATGCCATGCATGGAAGGTGTGAGTTGGTAGAGCCTACTACGCATTTATAGTTCATGTGTGTTGCACTGCACGATGCCTCATCGCAGACCTGGGTTCGGGGATCATAGCTGTAAGAACCCAACATCCTGAATAATATCCACAGAGCAACACACAGCAATTGTGAACACTGATTTCTACTCAGCCAATGTCAGCTCTGTCTTTGAAGCTAGTTAAGGAATACTATTACAGCAGGATTGCTTGCAGCTAAATTTTGCTAATTTGATAAAAGACCCCAGAAAATAACACCATAATTAACTCTGTAATTGCTTCTAGAAGAAGAGTTCAAGTTCTCCTGCCCTACCTCTTTTTTTTTTTTTTTTTTTTTTTTTTTTTTCAATTCCCAGTGATCAGAATTGCTGTTGCAAAGCCCAGTCATGGCACTCATTTAGCTCTGCACGCGCTAGATGGCACTCTGCCGCAGTTTTACTTTGAGTCAAAAATGCAACTTTGCACTGTGTTAACATTATCATATTTGTGACACAATTTTACATACTTTCCTTCTGTTTTAAAGTTTGTTTTGGAGTACCTGTGTTGCTTTTTGTAAGCAAATGTCAGAATGAAAGCTTACACTCTTTGGGAAAAACAATCACTCAAACCAAAACAAGAAAGTGGCTAAGAAAACACAAATGTCTGGAAGAGTACAGTTAAGATGGCTACCCAAACATCTCTTTATTCTCATCGAGCAGGAGAGCACCCAAAGATCAGGGCTCTGAAGAGCTGCAGCCATGGGGCTGCTGTGCTGGGGACCTGCCTGAGCCCATGGTGATGAAAATGAGACAGGGGACATGTCTGGGACTGCGGGGAACTCAAAAAAGAAACTAGATCTGGTTCAGAAGCTGGGAGCAGGAAAAACTTTGCCTCCACAGTGGCCTGGATGGTGGTGGGGAGTGACAGGCTGCTCCTCTTCTTGATGGGGACTGGGCTGGCAGCTCCCTGGCACCTACCGGTCAGGGAGGGGCTGATAGCCCCAAGCCTTTGTGCAGTCCAAGCTAAGAACATCTTGCCTTGAAGCTCTGAAAATATACCAGATGCATTTTTACTTTCATCTCTTCTAATTATTAATGCTCAAGATGAAAGTGCAGCATTCCTTGTGGACGTTCGCTTCATTAAAGAATAGATGCACACCACCAAAAAAACACCAACTCTCAAGCAGGTCAGCAGAGAAAGATGCTAGAGCAGAACTTATGACAGGGGCATTTGCCATCAACAAATAAAGCTGTTCAGTTTAGGAATCTTCACTGTAACACACGATGCCTGGGAGTTAGACTGATACTGTGAGAACTGTTGCTGCCGGTTGATGGTGAGTCCCTCTGCAGGCGGACGGTTCATGCTGTCAGCTGCTTTCTTCAAAGCTGCCACTGCTGCTGCAGGAATGAAACCTCATGGTACTCATGGGATCCGACACATAGCCTGCAAGATGCAGAAAGAAGTTCATGCATGGCTCAACATAGCAGCGATTCTCCCCCACCTCTCCCTGCAGTGACAATGTCAACAAAATAATGTGGATATCAGTTTGTGCTAAATAGGCACAGATCATGCTGATGATACCTTTTTGCTGACTGCAAATCTCCATTTAATATCATCTGCTGAGGAAAAATTTAAAAAGGAAGTAAACAGACCCTGTCATTCATGCAATGAATTCACAATAATCAAGCACAAAGAATCTCTGGTGACTGACGTAAAACATGAATCTCAATGTTTTAATAACACAGTGTAAGTTTGCCATTTAAAAAAATACCTTTTTGCCTTTCAACTAGAGCTTCGAAGGGCTCAAAATAAGCCTTCTGATAAGTATTCTTAAAATATTTTAATTCTTGACACTACAAAATAGAAAGCAACTGCTCTTGCCAGCACTGTATTTCCAATGAGCTGCTCTAACAATGCCAAAGAAACCGGTTCTCCCTTTCCACGGTGTCATTGGTCAGCTGCTCCCACACTTCTTATTTTACTGTACTAACATTAAAAATCCAGTGGAGCCAACTCAAATTTCTTGAAAACTAGGCATTGTACAGAGATACTTAGCCACTCGGGAAGCAAGAGAGCATTGAAACTGGAACACGAAAACTTTCTGGGGCACAGGGTGGGGTGGGAGAAGGGTTACAAAGCATTGCTAAGGCTTCTGCGTGCCAGATTCCTATTGCCAAACATAAAAGACACACAGCTGCACAAAATTAAGACTCTGGTAATTACAACAGTACTGACCAAGGCATCCCTAAGCTGTAATCCATAAGCAACCCTGGTTTATCTCCTAATCATGACACACTATGCTTTGAAAGCTGGCAGCAAAACTTTTCCTTAAGGAAATCTCACTCACATCCTAAATATGCTGGGCCTTAATGCTGTGACTGTTCTCGGGCATGGTGGATGTGCCCTGAATATTGGGAGGTGAAGGTAGCATGTGTCATTGCTGGAGCCAAAGCCATGGTGCGTCACTGTGTATGTGAGGAACGATAGTCTCTGACGGGGCACATTACAAGAGCAGGACGTACTTTTGAGAACCTCTCCAGCCGGGGTGACAATACTTTGTACTGCGCTGCGGTGCACTGAGCGCGCTAGGTGGGAGACTGTCCATTGCTCCACCATCACTTCCATTTGCCTTGCCGTTGCCACAGAGTGGAGAACCTCTGCTTTAATAAATGCTTTCATCCTTCCAATCCCCTCAACCATATCCTATGTTTTTTTTTTTTCCCTTGTAGTGCCTGTGAGTTTCATACCAGCCAGGATCAAGATCACAAGGATGCTTGGCTTGGTTCACTCCCAGGATCCCTTCTTGTCTGCCAGGGACACATCTCTCCTTGGTTGGCTGGTGCCCTTTCCAAGTGCCAAGAGGGATGATGCTACGCTACGCCACAGCCTGGGCTTGCACTGTCACATAACTGCTCAGCAAGTGCACGTGCTTCCTTGTGTTGCAGGACAGATTCTGTGCTGCAAGCCTTGCCAGGGCCTTCTTTGCAGCTGGGAAACTTTGGTGACTGTTGCAGCAGCAGCATAAGCTTGTCTGCCAGCGTCTGAGAGCTGCAGTGAGCAAGGAGAAGCCAAAGTCAAAGTTAAACTCCGTGTTTACACCAATCTTAAACTTTAGAGGATATACAGTTTTCTTTGGGCAGTGCGCATTTGCCTCACTGCTTTCAAGATACTGTTTAACTCACAATTTGTGAAACTTCCCATGAAAAGCAGATGCTTTGCTTTCACTGAAGAAGTCAGGGCTGTGTTTATTTGTCGAATTTCTGTTTTCAAATACACTCAGTGAAGAAAATTGTTCACTATCACAAAGGCTCTTGCAGGCATGGGACCAGGGTGCTTTTGGGTCTTTTACTGAGAAAGGAAAACAGTGAATGTATTCTCTATTGTTTACAGACTGCAAGCACAAATGAGGATAATGGAAAACATTAGGCAAAAAGCAAACAGAAAAAAGATCAAAATGGACATGAATGGGGAGAGACAGCAGTGAAATTGGTTTATGTGGCATAAATAAAGAGTGCAAATATTTGCAATCATTGGACCAAGCACTTTAACAAAAAAGGGCTCAGGGCTTTCTGTCTTCTGGTGTGCCACTATGCATTGCAATGGCTTGATCACTCTACTGGGGTCTTGAAGCCTGGGATGCAGTCAGAGCAAGTGGTGGCTGGGCTGCAGGGTGCTCATGGTGGGCCTCCAGAGCAGCTGGGTTTGGTGCTTTGCAACAAGGGACAGTGATTCTGCTGTTCCTCGAGATACATATCCTGGTGACACTGCAGGACTCAACTTCGAGCTGCATAACCCTGCTGAAATGAAGTAAGTGGCAAGGAGTAGCTTTTCCAGTCCTGTTGTGTCTAACAGGCAGGATCTTCACTTTCCTCTGTAAAACCCCGGCTTTTTCCATTGTTACCTGAGTTAGGGCAAGGCTCAGCTTGGCCAGCTCTTGGCTGCGATAAGCTGTGCTGCACCACGGTCCTGGCATCTGACCAGCAACGTGGAGGCCTGGCTAGGGCCACCTCCCTTCCTGCTCATGTGCTTGGGTTCCCGCCTGTGGAAACTATGATTCAAGGAACAGGTATATTTGAAAATAAATCTTGAGGTCTTGTGAGTGGAGTTTGAAATCACTCCTTAATCCCACAGCTTAAATACAGTCATGGAGAGTCTCTTTTCCACCAGCCCTTCATTCCCTTTTGTCCCTTTTTAATACAGACTTGAGAAACCCCCTCCAGTCTTGCCTGGATGGTCTTACTCTAGGAGGTCACTAAACATTTCTGTTCTGTTCTTGTTTTCTTCCTCCTCAAGTTTTCCAGTTGCCAGGTACCTGATGAAAGCTGTGCCCTGAGGAACTGCTCTCTGCAGCTGTGGAATCCACATACAATAAGTAATAACAAAGTTTTTGTTCTTTTTTCAGTTTCAAAGGTCATTACCTCACTACTTGTTATGACAGCAACACTGCTGTTAGTGTTGTACACAGTAAATATTTATATGACCAGGTTTTCTCTTTTTCTCACCCAATGTGCTCAGTTCAGAGGAGAGGAAGGAGTGCAAAAGTCATGCTGAGGCCTGTGAAAAACAGCAAAGATGACAAGCATCTGATATATGCTTCAGGCAGAACAAAACACTGAATCCTCCTGGTGACAAAACAGGTTGGCAAGTGGCAGAAAAGGGAACAGATGCCAGGAGAGGAGTGAGAAGGCCCCAGGGCAGGAGACAGCAGCAAACTCTGAATGAGGGTGGCAACCCTGTAAAGTCAATGGATCCACTCAACACAGCTGCCATTTGAACATACAGAAAAATCTATGTAAGTATAGAGCATATAGAAAAACATGTTTTCCTTATACATGCTCTGCAGGCATGGCCTGGAGGAACAGAGACTTTATGCAGCACAGAAGACCTCTGCTCCCAGCAAACCCAGAGAGACCTTCCCAGTGGGCACTCCTGGGTGGCAGCGACTGTGCTGTATGCATCTCCTTAGAAGTCTGTGTTGTCTGCCAAAGCCCAGCCCTGCTCCTTGGTACTGAAGATGTTGCTGTCGTTCTCCGCCATGTCAGCCTCACGGCTCCTGCCATTTTTGTTTGCCTCCTTTGTCCATCGCATCCCAAAGTCTGATATGACTATTTATGAAAAAACCTCTACCCAGCTTTCAGAACAGACATGGCTGGCACAGGCAGTGCCAAAGCCTCCTTTTCTGCCTGCTCTGCGGTGCTTTTCTAGGAGCGTATCAGAGTCTGGTTTTGCATCTGGTGTCGCTGGGTGTACCGCCATGATCCCTCCAGCAGTGGTTTCAGGAAATACCTCCCTGCATTGCTTTGTCTCCAGGGCTCCCTGGACTTTCACACTTGTCCACGGGGTGATGAGATCCAGATTATCTGCATGGCTCCGGGCCGATGGTGGAAGTGTGGTCTGTGGTGCTCTCGTCAGGCAAAGGTAACCACGGATGCTGTGCTGATGTTTGGTCAGCAAACACAGCAGCCACAGCGGACAGGCCCTGGCCACGTGTCCACGCTGAAATGGGCAAGTGACGTCCTGTTGACATGGCCCTGGAGCAGCTTAGGACGCTCAGGCAAACAGATCAGCTGGGACCGGTGGAAGGAGCAGCACCATGGGACAGCAGCTGGAGGCTTTCCAAAATCACACACTCGGTGTAGTCCCCCTTCAGTATTGCTGCACAGAAAGTTACTGAGCTGGGATGTGCTGCTGTTTCACACCTGAGCATAAAGCACGTACTACCCCGACAGCACATACTGAAAGTGGCTTCACACCAGTGGCAGGTTTTTCTAGGAGGCAGCAGCTGAGCCTAGCGTGAACGAAGATTGGCACGAAGGTGAGATTTAGTCTGACCTTCAGCTCCACACCAAGAAAGAAAGATTTACCCAAGATGTCTGAATCCAGTCTGCTTGATACCACCCTAATGCCAACTACATTTTCATATGTTATTTTAAGGTTTTATTTATACATTATGCTGCTGGGCTAAAAAGCTCTAAGATGATAATTGTTCTGTACTTGGGACACTGTAAAGAGCCAGCTAGTGAGTTCATGAGCTGTGCAGAAAGGGTGGGTGAGAAACAGACTCCCACGGAGCTGCCTGCAAGACAAGACCTGAGCAAAGGCTGTTTAGCAAGAGAGGTTTACTGGGGATGATTGCAAATGCAGGGGCTAGGAAATGCTGGAAAACTGTTTGTGTGGCAATGCATAAACACACACTTGAATGCAGTAGGACAGAAAGCCAGGAAGGCACGAGGAAGAAGCACTCAGGACATCTCTGTTCTGGAGGGAACCAGTACAATGGGATGCCCTCTGAGAGAGGAGTGCAAACAGTGAAAAGGATATGTTGTGTCATTTCATGCTCCTGTGGTACTCCAGAAATAGGACTGTCTTCCCTGTTTTTTGCAGAAGTAGCCTTGAGGATATAATGCCACATCTTCTCCTTATTCACAGACCCATGCACATAGACAGAAAGGACCACCCCAGCTCTGAAGTGCTTGGGGTGCACATGCAGTGAAAGCAGCCATGAGCTGCAAGGAGCACAGGGTGAGACCTCACCAGCTCTGGCTGTCCATATCCAGCAGCCTGCACTGAACATTAGTTTTCTCATGAGACTTTTTGGTACCTCAGGAGACTGTAGCTCCACACTGATTAACCACACCAAGATGCTTAGAGGAGTATTCTGCATTAACTCACCATTTTTGTCGATTGGTGGGTACTGGAAGTTTCTTCTCATGTCATCCAAAGACAGACCCTGAGAAGGGTGGTGCCCAGTGCTGCAAATTAAATAGGAGGTGTCAGTTTACATAAGACTGATAAAGTCACATCTCCAGACCATAAGAACTTTTTCTACAGAGTTGGAAGGAAAAGACAGTAATATGAAATACATCAGCCTGGTGTCCAGCCACTGGCATTTGCAGTAAACAAAAAGCAAAAAAAAAGTTATGGAGCAAGAACATGAATCACATGCTTGCATTTCATCCATTCTCAAAGTAACTTCCCTCAAATATACTGTTTGGGCCTTCACAATTGTTCGTACGTTGCTATTTTAGAAGCAATTCTAAGCATCAATCTAGGGTCATTGTAATGTATTTTATACATGACTGCTAACAGATTCCTGCAAATAAGTTTCTCCGGCAAGGGCGATTGCTGAATTATCTTCCAGTCATTGACCAAAACCATGGTCCTGCCAACGGGTTGTTTATCACTGATCCTAAGGAGCTATCATGTACAGGACTGTCCTCTACCAGCTCTTCTTAGATTAGAGGCAGACAGAAACCAAGTGTGCACAAAACCAAGAAGCCCAAACTGTTCTTACTTAGCCCTTAGTGCATTTATTTCCAAGGAGCTGTCAAAAGAATAATGGAAGGGATAATGGCTACAGTGACACAGCCAACGGCACAGGGAAGCAGTGCAACACACAGAGCACACGGAGGTGCATCAGAACAGTTTAGATATGATGGAGAGCCCAGATCTATAAGAACATATCTGATACTCGATTGGGGGACTAAAGAAGACCTACTGGATTTAAGCACTCCATGAAAATAACACCTTAGTGTTGTCCCTTAAAAAGAGGCTCTTTCATTTGGCCTGCCTTCACTGAGTATGCTTACGTAACCCTTGAGAAGCCTTTTTATTGAAAATACAATTAGCCACAGTTCTCGGGCTTTGACACTTTTCACAGCCCAGATAGAAGGCACAGTACTAAACAGAACTTTATATTAACTTAATTAGATGCTGTGGATATTATTTATCTTACAATATATAAAAACTCAAAGGCCTGTCACCACTAGACTATCTAAACTTAACAGGTGTATTCACAGCTTCTGGCTTCTGTTGAGGAGTCACTAAGATACTCTTTTTCATTGTGCCTTTGTGCAGTTTTGAGAGGATAATAGGATTACGTTTACTGAATTCCACTAACTGCAAAGTAACATGCCATCAGCTTCACTTACTCCTCAAGTACTTTCTCTGGCAAAACTGATGAGTCTAGCTTTTCAACTTTGAAAACGTGAAGTCATGAAATGGAAAGGGCAGTTCAGTGAATCGTCCAAGCGGCAGAATATGAAACGTTGACGCCAGCTGGCAACAGCAGGACACAGGCTGGTTGTTTCAGGTTTTGTTGGGACTTCTCTGCTTTTCTACCTCGAACACAACTATTACTCTACCACTGATGGAAGCACTGGGAGGCTCAGGACAGGTCCTGCGGCTCTGGCTTTCCCAGCTTCTTTAAGACACATCTTTAAGAAGGACGGATGGATACAGGTTCCTTATAGCAACGCTGCTTGTTGATGCCTGGAGCGGCACCGTGCCCCATGGGAGGAGGCCAGGCAGCTGCCTGGCCGGCTGGAGGTAGTTTAATGAGGATCAGGAATACCCTGAAGGAGCAGGCAATGCTCGTTCCAGCTCAGCTGGTACTTCTGGAATATTGTTTCTACCCACTTTTCACTGTCCTGTCCTCCACTCTGCTCCTGGCTTCCCTCTCGCTGGACCATTCACCTCCTTCCCCACTCTGCTCCCTGCTGTCCCAAAGAGCTGGCCCTCCTCTGCGCTGCACAGCTCCTCCTCTACCACCCACCCACCCACCCAGCTGCTCGCCCTGCTGTCAACACAGCCACCCTCTTCCCTGACCCCTCGTCTGCATGCCTGCGAAGGGAAAGCCCTTTGAGGGCTGACCCGCAATTGTATAGAACACATATACATTCACTGCATCACTTGCATTATTGAAGCTCATTCATAATTAAGGAGAAGAAGCCCTTCTTTGGGCAGAGGAAAACAGTAAAGTGGTCTACTTTGGGAAAACACTGTCCAGTCAGAGGCTGAAGCAAAAAACCAGTGAATGACTGGCTGGCAAATCTGCACCTGAAAGGACTGCAGACAGCTATCACAGCATCCGCAGGCTGTGGGAAGAGCCAGGAGGTCCCCAGGGGAAGAAATAAAACATACACTTTGCTTGAATTCCTCACACAGCATTCACGGAGTAACTCCTGGTGTGTTAGCCAAGAGAGATGGGCCTGAGGCCAGCCATGCTGCCGAACAGGAGGCTGGCAGCACCGGCTGTGCCAGCGATGCTGGCCTGGACCTACAGAGGAACCACAGCACTGGTCCGTCCCATGCGAGGATTTCCTCTGAAAGGAGAAACTCTTAAGTTATTTGGCCTCTTTGCCTTTGGAGCAGCTCAGAGCAAAAACAGCAGACAGGAATCCTCTGGTTTTGTAAACAAGAAAAAGAAGATGGAGAAAATTGCTGCTAATGAACAGCTGTTGGGAGGAGAACTATGATACAAATCTGTGATAAATAACACACCCCACTCTGCCATGACCCAGACTTCAGGATAAGGCAGAAAACTTGAAATCTGATTATTCTCAGAACAAGTAACTGAACCCCATTCACTCAGTCACTTTGCTATATGTTTTTTCTTTAAATTTCTTGTCAGGTGGGTAAGAGTTTATGTTAACTAACCAGAAGAGCTGAAACCATCTTCAGTAAATTGTTGAGGAGCCTCTCTAGGCATTAAGTCTGGAAGGGGAAGAAATAGCTGCTTGGAAAGAACTTGAAAAAAGCTTGGAAAGAGCGATCTTTCCCTTGACAACAAATGTAAACCTTTTGTATAAGGAATAACTCAGCTTTTCTCTTCCCATCCTCTATTTTGGGAGAAAAGGTGGTTTGTAAGGGACCAGGCACTTGTCGTCAATCTAAGACAGCTGCCCAGCAGAAGGTACACCAGCGTGAGAGCTGGAGAGAAACCACATGGGCGATAGTGTCTGCGGGCCTGTTGTTTAGCTTGGAGAAAGAGAGCTGTTAGCAGGGGAGAAGGAGAGGACGTCTTTCTGCTAGAGGAAATAAACCCATCAAAATGTCTTGATCTTCTGCAGCTGCTTCCTGAACAGACCAAGTTTCCCTCACAAATCTGCACTAAGGCATTAAAAGCAGGATGCTGAATCCCATGATCCCACCCATGCGTGTATGCACACCAGTGAAAACTGATCCACATGTGACACAAAAGCCTCTTGGTGCAGCAGTGGCAGTGCTGCTTTCGTAGGCTCTGCACCTGAGCTTCAGAGCCCAAGAACAGCAGAGCTCTGCAGTCCTGCCTGTCCCTAACTACAGACCAGTGTCTAGCAAGAGACATCCGAGAGTGCCAGCCTCTGCAGGACGAGGCCCAACACGGGAGTGATCCAAGGCAGGAACCGCCTCTCCTGCTGGCCTGGCGGGATGGTGCCCAGCTCAGGACAGTGCCTTTCCAGGGGAGATCTGCAGCACTGCTGGCTGCGAAATCCCACCCAGCTGGCTGCAGCTCCATAGCCCCTGCCTCAGCCCCAGTGGGCTCTGCAGCGCTGCCCAGGGCCCTCTCCCATGTGCTGGCACTGCTGCCCCAGTCCGCAACCGGCTCGTGGAGAGCGGGAGAAGATGCTGGGTGGCACTGCCGCTGGGGACTGTCCCCCAAGGGTCTGCCTGCGAAGAGCCGCGGACAGACGGGCTGCCAGCCAGCAGGATGGACGGGCACGCTGGCTCCCCGCTCCTCCCTCCTTCGCCGCTCGCCCAGGACAGGAGCTGGCACGCACCGAAAGAAGGGCAGCTGAGCTGTCTGCGCGATCCAGCCAACCCAGGGCACTTACAGCAAGTGCTGCTCAGCAAGAGGTTACTTCTCTGCGCAGGGCAGGCGGGCACAGAGCTCTGATGGTGGCACGTCCAGCTGACGAGCAAGGCTCTGCCTGCACGCACCCAACAACGTTTTCACAGCAGACAGAGCAACATGTTTGCTGCATGACTCCTCTATTCTGCACAGACAGGGAATTCTTTCAGAATATTATGACATGCCACGCCACGCAGACAGGTATTTGCTATCTGAGGCAGCCTGTAGCATAGGCTAAAGAGCAGCCCCTGCCAAGGCCATCAGACTTGTTAATATCACTGTCCAAAGATACAAAGAAAGGTCACTCCAAATATTTCTGACTTGGGTTAACTGGGAGCTACTTAAACAAGAAAAGACTATTCTTTTGCAGATGTTGTCCTTGGACTCTGTGGGAAATGCTAAAGGTGTAGAAAATCAACAGCTAAAGCTTCTATACAGTGATGAGTTGACAGGTTAAGCTGTCCTGTCAGACAGACAAAGCGCACTGCTATTGCATCCAATTCATTATGACACTCCTGCATCCTGCCATACGACCGCTAAACAGACACTAAAGTTACAGGGCAAGAAACAAACAAGTAACTTCCGTGCCATGGCTGTTCGACTCCATGCATAGTACATGGAGGTTTCATCAGACGAATTGTTTCTGCCATAGTGTGGAGTTGCATGCTGTGGTGTTTCATAGGACATGAAGTTGTCAGAGCAGATGGAAACAGGAGGCAGCCCAGGAAATACAGTCCAGCTGGGGAAAAAACCAACATGACCCCTTCCCTCTGAAAATGCCTACGCTTACAAAAATGAAACCCTAAGAAACAGTTGTCATTAGGAAGTGAAGTCATTAATCATCTCAGTGTGTTTTATTATCGAAAACTACTGAAACTGTGGAAACCATTCCCTTTTTGTTGAGTGTTGTGCCTCTGGGTGAATCTTTCTGGGTGCTATTTATAGATTTGAATGTTGTTAAGTTTGTATGGCAGAGCATCTGATAAAAGAATTCACCTTTAAATAACCGCTGGGGCTATAGAGGAGCCCATTTTAGTGGGCTAACGAGCCTCAGTGCTGCACTGGGAACACTGAATTACAGGACAAGAGGGGCACTTGTGAATGCCCCTTCTCTCTCTCTCTCTCTCTCTCTCTCTCTCATGTCTACACTAACCTAGATATGTCACTTTCTTATTCCTTTAATGCAAATTATTATATTCAACAGCAAAATCTGGCCCTTTACGAAAAGTGAAAGTCTAGCTCACGTTGCCTTCACCCTGACGTCAGTGCCCAGCTCCATGTCCTGCTCCAGCAGCGTATGACAAAAGCAAAGCAATTTATAGGATATCACATTTTGCCAGATGAACGTTTCAGGTCTGATCTATGTTTTCATGTAAAAGATTCCAGTGTCTGTCTGCAGGTGTTTGCTTTCTGCCTCTCCATACGAGCCCCCGAACAGGCAAAGGATTGATTCATTTTGCTCCTCTATTCCAGCTCCCAATTTTAGCTGATTGTATTTCTGACTTTCCGCATCCTGGTTAACAGGAACGTATCAGGAGGGCATGGCTTGCTTTGCTATGACTATTTCTGACTGCTAAGTGGTGCTAAAGGGTAAAGTTTAGACCGAGTGCACTGCTCTTCTGGCAGAGATTAAGAGCACCATTTCATCTTCACAGTACTCTCACTCCCCATGGGATAGAGACAGGAGATTGCTAAATTTGCCCTCAAAACCAGGTCTCCCAAGTGGTAGGGTGGACTGCCTCGGATATTAACTTAGTGGTACAATAATATAGAAAACCCACATGTGACTTTGCCTTAAAAAATATCAGGAGTTCTTCTTACCCTTCTACGGTCATAAATTGAATGATATGCAATTTTTAGGATGTACTCTGGTAGGAACAGCCCTAGCAATGCTGACTCCCACAAATTTCTGTGAGGCTGAGATCCTTTCCCTCTTCCTTAAGGAAAAGGGACTTGGCATTTGTATCTCCTGCCTCTGTACCTGCTGGGACAGTCCAGTTTCTGTCTGTCTGTCCCTGCCCTTCTTCACCTGCCGCCCTCCCCAGACAGCAGCCTGGGAACTGTGATGAGCGCAGGTGACAGCACCAGTCTGGCAGTGCTCTCTCCTGGTACTGCAACACCATCTTCCAGTAGCACAGCCTACTTCATTCATTTAATCATATCACAATTTGAGATCAAGATGAAAAAAACTAAAACTAAAGCACAGACCTGAGAAATGTAACATCAAAAAATGGCACCTCTTCAATTACTTTGCTTTTCTACCACAGTCACTCTCTAGGACCAGTAGTCTCTCTCATGTTTTATCTTCAGCACAGGCTCTTATGGTCAGGGAACTGGGTGTTTTTCCTGTCCATAAAACTTCCTCTCATTAAAGAAACTCCACTAATACTAAGAATCTAAGAGAGGTGAGGGCATGTTAGAAAATAGTTTTCAGACACAAGCTATGCACTCCATAAATGGGACATATACTATAAATGTAACAGGAAACAAACTTTCTCATACATAATAATCATAATGGCATTTCAGTGTGACCTTTCTTCCCAAATTTGCTTATTTCTAGGATTTTCAGCTGGGTTTTCCTAAGTGTGCCCTATTCCTCCTAATCAGAAGGACATGTCTGCCTTGTATTTTGGCAGAGATAACAAGCCATGCTTGTGATACGAGTCAGCAAATACACTTATCACATTTCTGCAGGGCTTAGATTTCTGCTGAGAGAGGTGAGCTCACTGGATAACTCTGGCCCCTTATGAAGGCTAGCAAATCCTGCCCTCCTATTTCGATGCGACATACTAACACAGCCTCCTTTATTTTTCAGACAATACATAGAGGTTATACTGCCTCCAGTATAACAAACTGGCCTGTCAACAACAAAAAACCTCCTGCAGGAGTCAGCTCCCTTAAATAGCAATACTTCGCAGAAGTAACTATATGAGCAGTTCTCTGAAATGTGAACAGTGCCCATGCCATGAAGGAGGCTGGTAAGGCTCTGTGTCACAGTGCCACCTGATGCCTCCAGCCACGTCATCTGGTACTGAAATGCTGCCCATGGACTAATCTGGGTTTTCCATCTTGTCACTGATGCCACACACTGGAATATTATTTTTTTTTTTTCCAAAGAAAAATGTGTCTTCTAGCTTTTCTTCAGTGAAATTTTTCAAATTGAAAACACATTGTGATATAAACACTGGCCTTCCCAGACCTGCCGGCAGGTAGTGAAGGTACATCCATCTAATGACCACTCACCTCCACCCCCTTGGGTGGGCCGTCATCAGTCTTTTGTTTCATGTGATGTAGCAGTGGTACTGCGTGTGTAGAGCCCATACATGGCAGGACTTGATTTTCTACTATTTTTGTTACTCATAGTGAAAAATGCAAATGCTTAGCTGTTGTCTTGGCAGCAGGATGGCTTCCACAGCATTCAGATAACCCAAACACCCTGTGCTACAGCAGTTACAGAAGACAAGACTGCAGAAGTGCTTTACCGGGCTGGCCCTGGCAGTGGATCAGCCCCAGGGTGTGTTTCTGCTACTGGCTTCTCACACAGCCACATCCCCTAGTCGGGCACAGTCCCTGCTGCAGGGAACACCCGCTTTAGGCATGTGAGCCATGCAGTCTTGGGGACGATGCCTTCTATCCCTTTCAAAGTAAGCGCTCTCCTCAGCCCTGTGATGACTGGCACATACCTCTGTGACCAGACAGCGTAAGCTCGTGCATTCAAGGCATATTCCAATTCAAACCGACTACGTAGTGCTGCAACGTGACTACGGCCAGGACCTCCTCGTGCAACAAGACAGTCCGAAGATGAGGAGGGAGACAGAGAACCACTGCTGTTGCTGGAGGCTGGAGACATTAACTGGATTAAAAAAAAAAAAAAAAAAGTGACACTGTTACTACACATTTAAGAGTCTTTCCTCACCTATTTCTCCTAAGTTGTATGTCCCACATTTCCTTTATAGTTTGGCTGAAAACAACAGTGCCTCCCGACTTTGATCAGCTGAGGAGAACTGGCTGCTGCCTGCCAAATAAAGCGGTCAATTCATCATCGCCTGGGGTTTTCAAGCTGGGGTTGGATGGCTTTCCAGAAGATACGCTTTAGTTCAGCCATGAGTTATTTGGCTTGCGAGCATCCGCTGTGCAGCTGGGAGACATCACTGCCTCCCTGGTGGGAGCCACCGGCTGAGACTTTCCCATCTGGACCAGAAAGGTGGCAGTGCTGCCTGATCACAGCAGTCCTGTCCGAGTGTCCCAGGGCAGGAATTCAGACTGACAGGGCAATGCCAATGCATGGCTAGCACATCAATATATGTGTTTATACATACAACACCAGAACCTGCAGCAGCAGGGGCCTAGACTTGCTGGCACAAAAGGTCCCTGCCACTCCTGGTTTCAGAGATACTTAAAAGGAGCAGAAATTATTTACTGAGAGAGGAGAAGAAAAAAGAGAAGAAATAGAGGGAGGTGGAGAGAGAAAACTCTCCACCTTCATCCTTCATTGGCTGTGGTACTTAACTTACTAGAGATCTTGTTCCTTAAAACCCCTCTCAAACAAGGCTTTGCCCTGGGCACAATGGAGCTTAGGTATAACTCCCCAGCTAAATAATGCTTTCTTTTTTTCTTTTTGTATGTAAGCTCTTGCCCCAGATTTCTTCCTGCATGCACTGCTGCCTATGTATCATAGACATCAGAGATGTCACAGTTTCTTGTGATACAGTGCTTCACTTTTTTTTTTACACTTAAAAGCTTCCACCAACACATAGAGCAACCAGCTGTAGTCAGAGCATGAAGAAATGTAATAGATTATGGGTGTCTTTTCTGACCCCTAAGCTCAAGAGCAGAGATCCTTTTTAAAAGTAGGTTGGTTTTTTTGGTGGTTTTTGTTTTGTTTTGTTTAAAAAAAACCCACACTCTTACATGCATACACACACACACAAACACACCAAGAAAATATAATTTCAGGAATTGCAGCCCTGAGTCATTTACTTTCTCTTTGACCACTTACCTTACACCAGGCTGAAGGCTGATACATCCATCTGTGTCATAGCCACAGTCCAAAGGAGGAATTGCCTTTGCATTTATCCTTCTTATGTTTTCTCTTTTTACCTTTCTCCCAAGGGTCTTGGCCAGTTTGTCTTGTCTTCTTTTTTAAACCAAGCAGTCTTGAATGGGATGAATGGGAGTAAAAAATTCTGCCCAGGACTACTACGAAGTGTATCCCCACAGCACTGGTCACGTTCTCTCTTCAGTGTACCTCTCTGAGTAGCTCCTGACACTCACAGCAATATCTGGTCCCTGCCTCTTCCTCCTGGCACCCGTATAAACCACTGTTGACAATGTGCCTTAAAAATACAGTGTGTTGGCTAGCAATAGGATGAAGCAGCTCAAGCAGCTTGCAGGCTCCAGAGCCACCACTTTCCTCAGCTGCTGCTGCTCTCCCCACTTGAACTCCTGACCACACAGCACACGCACAGACACTCCGTGGTGGAAATAAGGTCCTTACCTCAATATTGCACAGACATTCTTCTAATTTTGTGACTACTTCCGAAAACTCTGGTCTCCCCTGTGAACACAATAGAAAAAGCAGAGCTGTGTTAAAAATAGAAGGGGAGCATATTTTCTGTGATTAAACTGACTCATAAATATGTGATGAAACACAGCTCCTCTCCATTTCCCTTTCTCTGAATTTCATGGCATTGCTTTCAGTCTGCTTGGGAATCTGATGGGAACTGCAAGTTCAGTACTAGCTACGAAACTGAGGGGAGTGTGTGTATAACAACTTTGCATTATTTTTCTCTTTTTCTGTAACAATTAGATTTGAGCTAGTAATGACTAGATCATAAGATTAAAAAAATACCAACAATAAATTCTTGGCTCTGCTTAAATATTAGGTATGCTTCCTCTTTGCCCATAAACAAGACTTAGAACACAGCAACAACTGTGAAGAGCAGCGGACAAGCTCCTGACCAAGACTGCACTTAACGACCACCCTCTTCCTTCCCTCGTTGGAGTACTTGCATCCCTCCATGTGCACCGGCTCCACTGCTGCTCTCCACCGCCTGCTCAACCCCTTCCCGGACACGTGTCTCCATCTCTGTGTGCTTCAGGTGGCACAAGAGTTTGCAGAGGCCATGCTAGGGACAGGATCAGGCAGCTGAGGGGAATGACAAATATACCTCCTTCTTGTTACTGCTGATCAATACCCTGTTCCAGTTTACAGCACAGTCTTCCCAGGGAAGTTCAGGCTTAACTAAAGCATTGCATACAATGGTGTTTGACAGAGGAGGACTGGGAATACCTTAATTAAGTAACTGTTAAACAAGCTCCTCACTCCCATCACCACATCCTCCTCAACAAAATTGCCTGCAAGAAGTAGGCATAATTTAAAAGCTTTAGGACAAAGTCCTCCAGCCCTCACATCTATGAGTGACAGCAGAGGGATAATACACACAGGACTTCAGCTTTTAGCCCTTTGTGAGAAAGCGTAGTAACAAAATGGGTGTTAAATGGTTTTCTTTCTCAAAAGGGTTAGAAAGAAAATGACCAGTCCATTTTAAGTTCCATAGACTTGTCCTTGTCTGCAGTTACATAGGAAAGGGAGGGAGAAAAGTGTGTTTATGGGTGTCCACAGCACTGTCCTGGCTGATATGTGCTCCTTGTGGCAGTGGCTTAAGGCAGCGAGACAGTCCACATCCTTCTCCTGACTCTGGCCACCAGCTGGACACTGGCACAGCACTTTGGAAAGACACTGTTCCCACAGGAATCTCAGGCTCCAGTAAGCACTGCTATGAGTAACTTACACCTAGGAAAGTGCTGGGGAAAACTACCATGGCAAATCTACCCTCTGAACCACAGAGTCCTTCACAGGGACAAGGAGGCCTCGGAAATGGCTCTTCTTTAGCTGGGTGAAGGCTGGTGGGAAGAAGGGAGATCCCATCTGATGACTGGATGGAAACTTGATTGTGAGGTGATTTCGGTGGTTCCTTTTATAAAGGGTTCTGTTATAAAGCAGTGTATGACCACATTAGAATATCCCTGAGCTCTAGTCTACAAAGTGTTCAAAAAATACTGCATTTATTGCATGTGATAAGCTCTGTTGCCTTCAGTGGAACTTGATCAGAGCCCATTGGATTAGCCCATCAGAGACAATGGAAGAACTCACTGTAATGTTAGAGTTGTACTTGATAAAATCAAACCAATGTTTATTTTCTTTACAGAACTAAGCCCCAGGTAATATGGCAAATACTTTGACTTTAATTAAAGCTTACAAATTAAAATAGCTAATGAAAAATGCTGCTTAAGAGACACTCTAATTTTCTAGACAACAGTTTGCCTTTGGAAACAACTACTCTCAAAAGTTTCTGGAAAAGAGATGTTCAGATACCTGATAAATAGTAACAGTGACATGACACATGGGAACTAGTTTTCAGCTGGGATGAACCTTGAATGAAATTAAAGACAAATAAAAGAATAAATTTTCAAATTTGGAGGCATTTCATAGACATCAGGCAAAATCCACACAGATATACTCCATTTTCTGCCATTGTTTTTTTTTTCAACCAAGCAAACCTCTTGGAGAATTCTGACCTGTGAACACTCGTTGAGCCCCAAAATTCCCCATTTTCCCCTAACAAATAACCTGTCTTTTAAGCAAATGTCTTTGTTTATGCATCTACAGTGAGATGCTGTAAAATGGATATTGATATGGTGATGCTTTTTATTTTAGATATTTTGCTCATTCTGCTTGTTATGGTGTTTCACTAATAGCATTCAGTCCCTCCTCTTGAGTGGTAAGCTCAGGAGACGTCACTGTGTCAAGGATTATTATACATGCTAGATAACTAAGTGAGACCCTTTGAAAGAATCGCTTGTTAATCTCTGCAGTGAATTTACAGCAGTATTGTATATTTGTATTGACTGTTTCAGGGTAGGCTGTTGACTGCACAGGAAACCTTGCAAATGCTGACAAGAGGGTGATAACACTGCTTCATTTTTCTCTGCCCAGTGGCCCTCCTGATACTATTTCAAGGCCCTCAGAAATAACTCAAAACCTTTGTTACTGAGAATGGTACCTTTAATAAAGCTCATTTTAATAAGTTTTTGCCCACATTTTTTGCAAAGTTCAAGACATCCACTGGCTGATTGAGCCATCAATTGCCTTATCATTCTATCATGCAGGTCTAAAACATTAGCAAGATTAAGTTATGTTGGAGTGATACTGTTGAGTAACAAAGTGCATTAGGATTCTGAAAAGATGGTTTCTTTTTATTGGGGCTAAATGAGCTGTGGAAATGCTAACAAGATACAGTGACTATATCCATTACATAGTGCTTGCTTAAGTCAACAATTTAATATGACATCTTATTAATAAATTTAAACAGAATGTGAGTTACATGCTGATGATTATTAGCAGCTACTTTATAGTTACATGGAAAACAAACTAACACCCCGCCCCTCTCATAAAGTGCAAAGACAAGAGCATATTCAAGAATCCAGGAAACACTAATAACAATAAATAAACTAGTGATGAAATAAACTAGCTATGCCCTGCATTGCAAATACATTTTATCTGCAATTCTCACACCGATATATTATGTACATAACCAGTAAGGAATACAGTCGGGGGGCAAAGCTCACTGCAGTCAATCACTGCCCAAAGTCACACAAACCTCCTCTTCCCCTGCCTTGGTAGAGCACTTGAGCATGTGCTTTAGTTCACTAAACCAGCTAAGAAAGCTCTCAAGTATCCAGGACAAGGACAGGTTTAGGCACATGATAACCCGTTTTTCTATGCTAGGCTAACTAGAAAAGTGACTCCATGGAACAAATCCAGGACTCTGTTTCCAGTAGCAAATGCAAAGACAGAGTATCTGGTTCAGTAATATGAAGCTGTAATACAAAACAAGGCCTCCTGTAACACCAGAAAATCACACAGGTTCCAAAATCTGCTCCATTCATCAGAAATGACACTTCCACGTTGTTCAATGAAGACCTCGAATGCCAGAATAGCACCAGGAAACCAACCAACCAACCAAGTTTCCAAAAGCCTACCCCTGCAATGTGTTTCCTAAAGCAGTTAACACACTTTGTGGAACATTTTCTAAGCAAACTGAATTTCCAGTCTCTGGAGTGTATTTCTTGACTTTTCAGACAGTTTAGATCCACGTGCAAAAATACCCGAGCAATTGCTGCAGCAGCATATGCAAAGATGGCATTATAAGAGCACCCAGGGTCCCTTGCCTGGCTGACACACAGAAGCACATAAAGAACCTACCCATCTCCATAGTCCTCTGTGTGAGAAATGCTTCATAGAGATGACATTCCTCTGGCTGCTTTCTATTTTCCATCACCAAGGAACACTGTCAAAGCCCAGAAGTTACGAACAAACCCACCACTCTTATGCTCTACAAATGCCAGAACAGTAACACTGTCGGTAAGACAGCCCCGATGCAGAGCCAGCACAGGTGCCCACACACTCCAATATCTGCATCTGCATTTTCATGTGCAAATACACGGATGTGTATCCATCCAGTCAGGAGATACAGCTGAGACATAGCATCAGAAAAGTGCTGGTTATCAACCCTACTTTGGAAGATTTGACCCTCAATATAAGGACAGAGATATAAAGACTAGTTAGGGGAGGGTCACTATTGTCCCTCTACCATGGATGGTCTCAAGCACCAGTAAATCCTGCTCTGGCTCTAAAGGCGACCAGTTTGAGGATGATGGTGTTTTTGCAATCTTGCTTTAGTTAGTTCATGCTCCCTCTAGTGCAGAAATAGCAACAGACTGCAAAAGCCAATATAAAACAATTTTTCTTTAACCGCCATTTTATAATCTCAGAAGGGAACACGTGTGTATTTTATTTTCTTTAATACTGCTGCTACTGAGTTAATTGGGATAATCAAGACAGACTCCTCCAGCCATAAAAAGGAGGCCAGTCAAAATTGCAGCATGTGAGAAAGGTGCCGTAGCAACAACCTTACTGCAGTGACTCCCTGTTAAATCAGACTCCTATCCTGCAGACATTGCTGGGCTCCAAAAGACAGTAATTACACCAGATGCAACACACATTTTTGAAATTCACAGTACAGTTACTTTCTATCCTAAAGAAGAGTTTATTAATTGTAACATGTATATGAGGTTTGTCTTTATCAGCATTAATCAGAGTCCCACGTGAAAATTCCCAGGGTATCAGCTGGGGAAAAAATATTCATTGTGTTTACTATTTTAAACCCCTGAAAATTAAATTCCATATCATATAGGGGGAAAACTGAAATAATAGGAAGACCTTTAAAGAGTTTAGACAGCTGGAATAGGAGAGGCCCATTTTAGGATTAGCAGTGATGTAGCTGATGAGAATGAGCCACTCTGGGCGAGCTGTGCGTGTGAAATGCATACATCATTGGCTTGTACCCTGCCTGGCTCTAAGTGCTGTTGCTTTCTCACTTCCCTAAGCAATGAAAAACGCGTCCCAAAACAACAGCAATGATAATAATAAGCAATGCAGTCATTTTTGAAATATAATAGAACAGATGGCTTTCAGTTTTTCAAACTAATATGCCATGTCATGGCATAGCAAAAAAAGTAATCTAATAGTTAGATGCACAGGAGAATTACATGATGCTTCTGATAAATGATCGAGTGCCTGGATGAAGCGGGAGGCTGGAGGAGGGCTGGGTCCCCATAATTCAACCCAGGCAAGATGGAGATTATGGCAGTGAGCTGGGCAATGCAGCTGGACAGACTGACGGAACTGGGCACTGATGGAGAGAGAGACTGCAGCACAGCATGAAGAGAGGGAGCCACTGGGGAACAGCATTAACTCCTGCTCTGCTCCCTCAGGGACTGTGGTGAACAGCATTTTCGCCATCTGAGGCTGGCAAAGAAGCGTGGGTGTGAACTTTGTTACCGCTACCCCTTCCTACCTTCCCACACTGCAGTATCCTCTCCACAGGACTGCCCTTACAATTGCTAGGAGTCTTGCCATGTATTCCTGAAGTCTCACCCTGGGAGCAGGCTACACCGTTACCACTCAATCACAGCTATCCATAGGTTTTGGGGGGAAATGGAAGGAGTCAGTGTAACCTCTGGAGCTGGTAATGCTTTGACATGTGGTCGTCTGAGAGACCCTCTACATGCTCATGTCCTCTGTTCTCCAGGCCATGGCTGGAATGGCCCTGCCACAGAGAGGGGTCCTCTCTGCTGCTGTCCCAGCAGACACTGAGCCCAAGGGCACCACACTGTGACTTCTGCAAAGCACAGCTCTCCCCAGGCCTTTGGGAAAGATGTACAGCTGACTGTATTTGTTCTGTTCTAGTACCCAAAACATATTTGCCACTGGATATTTAGAGAACTGTCAACATAGTAGGAGTAATCTTTGAATAAAGCAATATTAATTAAAGGAACAGACACCTTCCTGGCATTTCAGAAATTAAAAAGCAATGAGTACATTTTTTTCTACCAATAATCCAAAAGAACCACTTTCTTTGCATTGGAATAAGTGAAAAAACGTGGTTTGCCAGTTCCAAAGATCATAAATGTGATCTTTTTAGGATTAAAGCTACAATAGGGAGCAGAGATCAAGAGCCAGAATATTTCTACAACTCGTAAACCATGTCCCTGTTTCTCTTTTACAGCTGCTGCTGTAAAAACTAACACCTTAAGCTTCCCTTATGGGATGCTTACAACAAGTCAGAGGTATTTCGAGGATGTTTTGTGCCCCAGACAAAAAAGGAGCAATTCCAGGAAATGGGACAACCCTGCAGGATAAAAAAAAGGACCGGAGTCCTGGCAGAGGTGGTTTCCCAGCTTGGAGCTCGGTGCAACTGCCCGGTCAGTGCACTGGCCATCTGAGTCACTGGTGAATATTCAGCCCTGGTTTTGAATGTGACAGCCCAGGCAGTGTGCGTAGCTGTCACTGTCACATCTTTTAGCTTCTTGAGGTGGCTGCAGTGTTTTCACTCCTCAAATCCCATATAACACTTCACACTTGTCACCTATATTTCCCTCTCCCGCTGAAGTGCAGGAACACTTGTTCCTGTGTGCTGATCCTCATTTCTGTACAGCTGCCAAAAGCTATCCTTGAACATACTCTCTTTCATCTTATAGCTTAAACTTTTGCCTGCAGCCATACCACTGCCAGCAGCCAAATCACCTAGGGCTGAGAGCTCATGTGAGCTCTCAGGCTCAGAAAGGTTAGGTATAGTTTGTGCTTGGATAAAGACGGCTGGGAAGCAAACCAAAACATGACAGCCCATCTTGGAGCCCAATGGTTGTTTTCTTACCTTCTTTTAAGTCTTCCTATTGCTTGGGTTAACCATGGCTTTGCATTTGTTATTGCTGATCCTGCAGCCTGTGACCCCTGAGGCTTGCTCGCTCTCTCCCTACAGACAGCAAGACCTGTTCTGAGTTTTCGAAAGGCACAGTATTTTATCTATCATCTTCTACACTCATCATGTGTTTCCAGTGAGCACTGTCTTCTATGGATGTCACTTCCCTGTCTTTGGCTAGACCAGTTCTACTAAGCCACGTGTCAGTAATCAGAACTACCATCTTTACAAGATAGTGAAGAAATTTTCTGGTGGAGTGATTCTTCAAAGCAGCAGGGAAATTCTGGTCCACTGTTACGGCATCTACAATGTGAAAAGCCCTGCCAGGAGGCAGAGATACATTAATGATAAACTCAACTCAGCTAAGTGTGAAGCTTGGCAATGAATGGCCTGAATTACATGTGAACAAACTTGTTCTCACATGCAGTTACTCAGAATGCATCATTATCTGGAGAAAGTCTGAGGGGTCATCATCAGGTAATTAAATGTAGGGACTAACGGGATCTCTGCACTGCTGCAGATTATGCCTGCAGAGCTGTCACCACCACTCTGCATCTAACAGGCCAAATATTACCCAGTGTTGCAAGATGTGTGCCTTGTACTACCTGTGAGATAATATGGCAGAAGGCTTTAATTGATCTTATTATCCTCTCTCAACCTCCAACCACTGTAGAGCACAAGAAAACTACCATAGTATTTTCAAATTTATATTTTCCTAACAATATGCTTATGTGTGCAATTTTGTCTTTTAAACTTTTTATTACAGGAGTTGTTGGTCTCTCTTGTCTAGTCTTGGCCTTCTTTACCTGGAAACTTGAACAAGGTAGAGCAAATGAACATGCATCAGAAGATTCCAGATGCATCCTAGTGTGAACATGAGCCAAGAAATTATCTCACTATGGGATGCTGTAACCACTGCTTAGCTCAGGAAAATGGAATAATAGTCATGTCTACTGTCGGGTCTGACAAAGAAACATGAGACTTTCTACAGGAAAATAGGCCTCATGCAATGCTAAAGGCAAGTAAAATGTCCATATGCCTACAGACATCACTTAGGAGCATTCGGAGGGACACTGATCACAAGAAGAGTGGCTCATTCACATGCCTCAAGTGCAGGTTGATGGAGTTGTGCTCTCAAGAGCTTTACAGAAACGTACCTGTGAATGATGAAGCAGAGGCCCTGAAAGAGGATTTCTGCGGAGCTGTTACTAACCCAAGCAGTCCTGGACCAGTGGGAAGATTTACAGACTATAGCACTGCATAACCTTTCAGAGGTTGGTAAAGGTGGATTTTCTTTTGGAAGAGAACAGAGAGGACTGTAAGGTGAGAATCAGAATTAAATTCAAAATCCAGAAGGAAAAACAGAGTTTGGTCTTCCATCATCATGCATTTAATGAGAACATAGCTGAGTAAATCAGTGGCCGTAAGCAAAATTCAGGGACACATTATACCTCCTGTATGCTGGTACACATGGCTATAAAAAAACCACAGTAGTGACGACCAGGTCCAAGTAGGAGATTGTCATGGTTTCCCAACCTTGCAGTCAGGTTAAAAGTAAAACCTATAGAGGATAATATTGGACTAATATGAGGTAGGGACAGGAAAGTAGTACATTTTGTTTGACTGAAAAGCAGAGGAACAGTACAAAACTCAAGATTTTCCTACTCTATCCTTCAGAAAGCTCATGGATACTTTTAATCATCAGCAAAGTTATCTTTAAAAAACCCCTCACACTCTCAAACTACTCACACATGCACAGTACTCCCAAGTAACAGTATGCCATTGAGGACAGTGGCATTTGAAGAACTTTAACACTAGAGGGGTTATCTTTAGAATAATACAATACTATCACAGCATTCTTCAATACTCTCTGTGGAAAGGATCATGAAGTGGATCCTCTACCTTCTTAAGAATGAAAGCAAGAAATGTGCCCTGGTTTTGTAACTGGGATGATGGAGTAGATGGGAAACTTCTGCCGGAGATGCAAAATTTTTTTTTTTGAGTGTTTTTAAAAGGAACCCAGATAATACACTCAATGACATTACTTTGAATTTGAAGGCAGTTTAAAAATCAAGGTTTTATGTTAGTGAAAACAATTTCTGCTAGAGAAATCTGGTTTGCATCACCATCTCGGAGGTGAGACTTTCTTCCATTCTACATCTCTCTTCCTGCATTGCTCCTTAGCTCTCTCCTGCTCCCCAGACAGGCTCTGCCTTCTCTGAGCAAATCCCCCCTTTAAGTTCCCTTCTCAAGAAAATCGTACCAATGTTAAACTGTTCTTAAAAGTTTGTATCTTTCCACCACATAAAAAGAAGAGAGCTAGATAGACTGTTCTTGCAGTCTTTTCACTGCATTGCACATTTTTTCAGAGTGCCATATCAATCTGACTGTCACCTGCCATCCTTCAGCACTCCCAGGTTATCTGTGCTGGTTTCACAGAGCAGCACAACAGCATCCAGCCTATGACCACGACTTCCTTACCACCACCACCACCGCCAGCAGCTCTTTCCTCTCGGCACTCCAGTCCGCGTGCGGGCCAGAGGAGCAGGACAGGGTGTCCCTCCCTCCCGGAGCTACATCGGCAGAGGAGGAGGGGAAATGTGCCCAGCGTTACGTCCTGCCCGAGTCACCAGTGGCCACTCACCTGCCATGAGAGCTGCGCTTCCACAAGCACTTATGCGGCAGTATCTTGTCAAAAACCTGGGTAACATTTATAATGAGATTTTTAAAAAAAGAATGTAAATGCCTTGCTCCATCCAGCTGCAGACTAGAGGTCTTTTACAAATCTGGTGCTTATGAGTCCAAGTCCTTTCAATCAGATTATGCTCCCAAATCTTTTTTTGTTTTATGATGAGACATAGCCCTTTCTGAAAATGTTGCCCTCGATGTCATTCCCTTTCTTTCCAATGACCATACCAGGTTGGTCCAATTCATCACCTCAAGACTGTGGCTGGTGCAAGTAGGAAAAAGTTACAGAGAAAAAACCACAACCCAACACCCCCAAAACCCCCAAATACAGATGCCAAAGGAGCTATATGGAAGATAGAACAGTACCTGCTCTGATGTAATTTATCTGTCCCCCATTCAGTCCATCTCATGGATTAAACTTTATTATTTGATTTAAATAACTACATAAAGCAAAGATTTAGCGAAAGCTTTCTCATGAGCTTGAATCTTCATAGGTTTCCCTATGTAGTACCTTTGTCCAGGACTGTTGGAGAACACCTAATAGTCTCACAGTCATACCGAGAGCCATTATGAGCCAACAGAATCATGATGCATCCTTACACAGTCCTCTACGCATTGGGCAGCAGTGGGATCAAAATGCTGCATTCCTGTACCCACCTCACCCCCAGTCCTGGCCTCTGGTGATGTTGATGTCTCTGTACTGCAGGAAAGGCTTTAAAGTTCAATCAGTTAACTTTATTGGGCATTATAAAATGTGGCCATAACATGAGAGTGTTGTCTCCACAGTGCTCTAAGGTGATAACATCTTATCCTTCATGGGTTAAGATTTTAGCTAAATGGTTGGTGTTATGCTGCAACTAGAAAGGCTTTTTTGCACTACCTGGATAAGCATCCCAAACAGCTATTTAATTGGTATAATAATAAAAAAAATAATAATGATGATGATGATGATACTCCTTGTGCTAAATTCCATTTTATTGTTTAGCAGACATTGGGAATGACAAAATAACAGAATATGTGAAATCCTTGCAAAGGAGATACTGCAAAAGTGTTTAACAATTGAAGCATGGCAGTCTCCTTCAATACCAGAAGATAGCTTAAAACTGCAAAAAGTAGTTTTTTTGCAAAAAATGCAAAAGCATTTCATTGCAAGCCACCACCAGTATCTCTGGTGCAATGGAATCAAAGGAACATGGTGTGCAAAAAATGTTACCAGTTTGCAGATCACAATGTGGCAATCAATGTGGACTGCCAGAAAAAGACAAAAATGTTTCTTTGCTACTAGGAAACAGTCTTACCTGCAAACACAGGAACCATGATAAGTTCCAGAATTATTCTACAGGAAAAAAACCATAAAGGTGGAGAAAGAGAAGACCAAAATCAGTAACAGAATAACAGAAGAATACTTAATGGCAAAGAGCTACTCTTATCAGTTGGAGTCAAGAGAAGATGAATGCCAAAAATTGGTAGCTTTTATGTGGCTAAACTAGCAAAGGGGATGGGTGTTACAACTGGCTCCTATGAGACAGGATGACAGGAAAAACGACCGCAAAACATTGGCATCAAAACCAAAATGATTGCTTATGAAACTAGAAGACACAGGAGTTCAGAAACAATAAATGGGAAAGGTAAACAGTCTCCATTCAGGATCTTCTTGGAAATCAAAACTGGGTGAGAGAAGATGAAGCCAAATGGAAAAGTAAAATGAAAATAAGGGGACATGACTTGTTGACTATAAAATTTAATTTGCATCCAAGATTAGAACCAGGTGGACTGTCCTGTAGTGAACAGCTGGAATAGAAAATCAGTCACCAGCGCAAGGCATTGCTGAATGAAATCCCAAGAAAACTGTCAGTGGCTTTGAAAATACAAGTGATGAAAGCAGAAGGAAAAATAAAGCAATATCTTGTGCAATCACTAATAAGGACACATACTCATGAAGAAAAAGAAATTTACTCCAGAAGTGTTGCTCTGCATGTTGTGACAAGCAGCCATCACCTGGGAGCAAAACCACAGGAAGTGCAGTTATTATAACGAATAGTGTTAGAGGCAAGAAAATTGTCAGAAGTCTGCAGTGTCTCAGTAGTGGACGTTTATCATCCTTCCCACAATATTTCCAACATAAAAAGGAAGAAGGGTCCGAAGGCAGAAGTCCTAAAGAACAAAATCACCTTACCTCTGTCCTCATCCCCTGAGAGTGATAGAAGTCTCTCTCCTAATTTCAGTCCTGAATTGCAGAATTTATTTCCCACAGAGGGAAATGAAGGTGATGTGATGGAGGCCACAGGACTACATCTGCAGAGACATTTAAAAAAGGAAAGACACACCAATTCTTCTTCAGGTCTCACTAATGAGACAGCAGTGGGAAAGAGCTCAGAAGAAAAAATCCTAGCATTGAATTGGGTAGAGAGCAAGGACTAGTTTTTGAAAATACAGCACAATACCAGGAATGCAAAATTCTAAGCAAAAATGTAACTATAGCAGAAATGTCAAGGATTTGGGAAGCACATGAAAACATACACAAGGAGGCCTGCCCCTTCCAAACCTTGTAATTCAGCTGCTGTGGCCCAGGCTTCTGCAAAGAGTGGTACAATTTCAACACAAATGAACACTGCTCCCTGTTAGAGTCACCAAGTTTATACCTGAGTATTCTAGTTAACTGGCAGTTAACTAGAAGTAAAAAGAAGAAATTGATATTGCAGACAACCTGAACAGGACTGATAACACTGGAGAAGGTGGAAGAAAACTAGAGAAAAGAGGTAATACAGTGCCACTTAATGAAAATGAATTGAAGTTGAAAACATTATTTTTCAGACACATAAATAATCTCAGACACTAAAACAGAAAATATGCCACAAATTTTGGATAATGTGAAGAGCAAAACATACCAACACTATAAAAAAAGTACCAAGTAACACCTAGTACAGCCAGTATCCTCAGTCCTACAGAAAATGGAAATATATTACTGGGCAGTGATATCAGTCTTCAAATTAACAGTGCTGTGCATACAGAAGACATGCAGGATTTACAAGACTTTAAAAACAATCAACCTTATCAAGACAACAACGAACACGAAGCAGCTGAAATGCCACTGGAAGAACATGAAGAAGCTTTGTTACCAGAATTAGGAGACAGTAGTTTTGAGGCAGAAAATGAGGTGCCTTTAATTCCTTGCAGAAAAAATGAAGCTGAGAACTCAACGACAAAAGCCCCATTGTACCCACCGTCTGTGGAGTATACTAATGCATCACCTTTGGAGGCAAAAGAAACTGAGGGAAAAAACCCATCCTGACAGTGCTCTTTTTCTTTCTTCAAATCTACAGCCAAACTGCCCCAGCTTTCCTGAAAGTTATTAGCATCATTGTGGTGGGAAATTTCAACAAGTCCAAAAACATAAAATAGTTTTTGATTAAAGTATCGGAAAAAATCAAAGGTAATTCTGCTCAAGTAATTTTACTCAATTAACTGAATAGTGGTTTTCGTAATGGGAAGAATCAGACAGGAACCACATCTGGTCGTGCCAGAGCCAAACAGAACAACATAGAATACAAGTGAGAGGAAGCTAAACCAGGAAAAGTTCACTGACCAGAGCAGCCAGTGGTGTTTATGACCTGGAACAAATAGCACGAATTTAATTTAATGTAGAAATTCACATTTACAGTTCTCAAAACCATATCTGCTCTCTGTAATGTACATATTGCAGCTCTTAAAATAGTTCTGTGCTTTGCTTATTACTGTTTGGTTGATGGAAAGTACAAAATCTTTTTTTATATGTGCATCTATTAAATTCTATCTTAAACTCACATCGCTCGCTAAGATTTCTGGTCTGCTTTCCCTTGGAAAGTACAGGTACCTGCTAAGCTCCTGGTGGTAGGGACTGATGTTTGAACCTCTCCAGGAAAGGTGCCCTTCCATTCACAGCCTGGTAGACTGCTTTTAAGATCCCTAGGTGGCTATCCCATAACCAGTCACTGCATGCTCTCCAAACAGTTTGCTAGAGCTGCTGCTCGGAAACTAAATTTTAACACAGAAGGAGTTCTGAGCAGATCCAAAATATTCTTAACTCTTTATTTCCTTAACTTCCAAACCTGTGGGTCTGAAAATTGATCACTAAAAGATCACCTTATGAGGACTAGTCTTTTGCACTAGGCAATGTCTCCTCATTGGTCTTATCTACTCTGTGTTTGAGAGGAGAAAAATATATTGCTTTAAAAGCAAGAAACACAGTGATAAGTAAATATATAAAAATAGTTTTTCATGAAACACAAATACACAAGATCAGTATGCAGAGTTTATCTTACAGCAGCTTAAGAAAAAACCTCACAAAACAGTGAGAAGTTTTGGGTATTATGAACCAAGAGCAGCTGCCATGAAGAAGAAGGAAGCCCTAGATTGATCCCTGTTTCTCTCAGAAACAGGATTTCTCCTAACTTCTGACTGTGCGTCCTATCCCCAACTGTTTCCAGAACAGCAATGTGCCAAAAATGCCAGGGAGAGAACATCTGTTTGTCTTCAGGTCATTCTGTCTTCTACACACCTCCTGTGCTTGTACCCTATTAGTGCATCAGGGAATAGCCTCAGGACATGGTATAAAAGCAGTCAGAAGTTTATATACTTCCAGGGTAACTTGGCTCCTCTTTGGGATGGTACAGATTTTATTTTTCACGTGGAAAAAATCAAGATTTTGTAGAAAATACCTACAAAACTCTGAGAGAAGCAAGTATTTTTCTACTCATTCAATAATAACTCAAGTCATAATCAAAGTTACATAATTAAAGTTCCATTGAATGGCTAAATGTTAATTTACTTTCCTCCTCAACTGACCAACTCTTCTATATTTCTTGACATATATACCATTATCTCTCTCAGGACTTTCTGCAATGGCACTTGCCTCGGAAACTAGGGCTTTTGGGAAGCCGTGTGAAGTTAGACAGATGGTTGGCCAGAGCAGAAATACCTGTTTTCCTGCTGCCTTCCCAGCTGCGTGAGGTGGGGACACTCACCTCGGGACAGGCGTTCCAGCCCCTCATCAGCAAGGTGGAGATGGGCTTGGGGATGGAGTACCCGATGGGTGGGCGGATGTGGTGGTACGCCATATCTGCTGCTGCCGCCGCTGCAAGCAAACAGCCCGACAGAAACCCATTAGCACCCAGGAGACACACATGTTCCCAGGAAAACACAACCTATTTCCAACTGAAATACATCCCAGCAGGTAGAGAAATGCCAAACCATTAAACCTTTAGATAAAGACTTGTAGCTTGAAGAGGCTTTCCAGTCCATACACTTTGTAAAGATAGCTAAGGGCAGTCCATAACCCTGAATGGAAACATATTGCTCTTAAGACTGAGCACGGGTGAAGACAACCTAATTTAGCTTAAACCCTAGGAAAAAAAAAGGCCTTTGGAGGAAAAAATGAGTTAACCTTCAACTCACTTCTTAAAAAATTTATTATCTTCATTATTAAGACAGGGTGACAAGTATACTCCAGTTGCAGATAAATTGGTAACAGACTCAGATGTCTTAAAATAACCCGTGGCTAGTTCTGTTACAGTCAAAAACAAAAATTAATTCTAAGTGTTTCTTTAGTAAAAATCCAGTGAGTGCCTTTTTATAAGTGCAAGCCACTACTGACTGAGACGAAATTGCCAAAATGTTTTCCTAATTGGTTTTACACATTTAGTGAATCCAAATACATGGTTAATCCCTCTCATTCCTTTTGAGCAACATTTTTTCAAGTCAAAACAAATGTTTTTTGAACTCATATCAAAACCTAAGTAAAATCCTTTGTTCGCCTGACACTTTAAAATGATGTGATCAGAGTATATGGGACATACAGGGAACTGTAAGACTGCAACCATGAGATTGTAACAAGAATGGTCTGATTTTTTTTAACCATATCCCATTCTTATCACAGTATTCATCATAAGAATAGATTAATTTCAGCCATTGTCTATCTTCATTGCAGCTTTTGTCTGCATAATGATGTTTCAGAATGTTAATATGAGATAAATCCTGTGATATTGTAACTATATGTAGACAGGAGGGGCAAACACAGTTTGCCTAATTTTGATTCCACTGTAGCAAGATTTTGAAGGCATGACTCGGATACTACCGGATTCATGTTTTGCCTAGCAGACACTATGAAAAGAGGGCAAATGCAAATCAGATTAAGACAGCAATGAAAAACGCTCCATTTTTTTCCTGCCAAAGGTAATGTAAGTGATATATTACCTATTGGCAAAATCTTGTCTTACCAAAGTTAACAGGATTTATTCCATCAGTTTAATGGGGTCAGGATTAGAAAAAGAAAGGGAGAAACATGCTGTGTGCCTTTGTATACTCCTATAATACTTTACAAAGTTTGTTTGTGTCACTATTGTTTGGGCTTTCCTTTCACTGTCAGTAGGCTTTTTCTTCAGCTAAAAAAAATATATCTGTTAAAAAGTACTTTAGAATGGCTGAATTAAATGACAAGAATCCATTCTTCTCAAAAATGAACAAAAGAAAAAAGAGTTTGGGTGGTCCCCAAAACTCTGAACTTAGTGATGCTTTGCAGCTCTACTATGTGATATCCTTGAACCTCTGAGTATTTTCTGGCTTGACTGGTTGGTCAGATCCTGCCTGCCTTCTGGGTCAGAGCAACTATAAGCCATGAGAGGAATCAAGGACAACTTACCTACAAAAATGTTATTTCAGTTTGTTCTTGTTTATGGATCAGGGGAACAACTGTAGTGATTGCAGAATGTTAATCAACATCTCCTATATTGGATACCTCTGTCTTTATAATCATAACATGCCGTTTCCTTTTGCAAGTGTCACCTTTGCATTATTTTTGCTATGTTGGATGCAATGGTTTGGTTTCTGAATCTAGTTTCACACCTACAGTTTCCAGACATCTATATCCTTGTGTTTCCCCACAAAACTCTACCCAAAACTTACTTGCTGACAGTTTTACAGGTGTGAATTGAATGTCATCTGTGGAAAACAGCCAAGGAAGAGGATTTTCAGATATCAGAGGGTGTCCTCTTGCCCTCTGGGCCTTCCAAAACATCTTTTAAATGGAAGAGTGTACACCAGGTAACTGGCAACATCTACTTCCACATGCAGACTGTGCCTAGAGCGCAGAAGGATGCCTTTGCAGTCATGCCTTGTGCAAGCACACCCGAGAGATACATAACACATGAATAGAGAACTGAGCCACAGTTCTCAGGAAAACAGGATGGGGTCAGCCTGGGAACCATTCATGGGTTTCTAACTCGATGACAGCCCCAGTCATCTCAACTACAGCTCAAGTAAGTGGGCAACAAACACATCAGCGCATCTGCTGAAGAACCTGCATCCCAGCCACACAACCCCCAAAGGAAAACAGTGACAACAAAGGCAAAGATCAAACACATCATCCACCTGCACTGATCTGCAAAACCACTCTCTGTTTGCTTATGTAAGTGAAATCCTGCTGAGGTGACGTGGTGTTTGTGAAATACAGCTCTTGTGCCCTCTGCACATATGTATTTGTGCTCCATGCTTGCACAGTCTCAGCCTGCTTGTGAAGCCCAACTGTTTCCTAAACTGGCTACAAACCTGAATGGCACTTGCAGTGTAGCCTGGGCCTTAATAATGTAATCATCTCCAATGACACAATTACTTATCAACTGGTTGCCTAATCGCTATATTTGAAGTATATGCAAACTCTCAGACTGTAAAAGCCTCAGCAAAGAAGTAATCTCTATATTTAATAAATATTAAGTTTTGCATTCTCCAGTTACATCTCAGAACCATCATTCCTTATGTTTTTTTCACCATGTCTATTTTACGGGTGATTGTTGAGCACGTTCAGTAGATTTCCTTACTAACCAGAAGGCATACTGCAGGCTTTGGTTCCATAGGACTGGGTAAAGTGGACCTCAACAAGCATTACATTTGACTTAATGATGAAGTGATTTAATTGGGGAACACACCTGTTTTAATAGATGTTCTATTTGCTAAATTAAGTAGTGACTTTGATTCAATATCTATACAAATATTTATTCATATTCACCAAATAGAAATCTGATGAATGGCTATCTTACTCAGTATATAAGGGTATGCTATATAATTGGATACTGTACTAGATTTAATAGAGAACATGGAATTGCTTTTAATGGGGTCACTACTTTTATCTCAATGGGTGACATCTAGTTTTCGTTATAATCAAATTTTATAATCAAATACTCTTTTCAACATGTAATTCTTGTAATGAACTTTACCAGAATGGCTTCCCGGACCTCTAAGCCTGCACAAAAGTAACCATAAACTTGAAAAAAGTCAGTGATGCATAAGTAGAGTTAGTGTTCTTCAGATAACATACAAAATTTTCATAATGAAAATCCCTCACCTTGAAATACATACTTTGAGAAAAATCTGGGATTTGTTTTTAACTGAATAGTCATTACCTGAACAGATATCTTAAATGTGGGACTTTTATACAGACTATAAAACATACAACACCCTCAAAGCTGCTTTTTGCAGAATATATATATATAAATCAGATGTGCACATTCAATATGTTTTTTTGTGCATAAATATATCTTTCACAAGCAGAACAGTTTGAGGCAGCACAGAGACTAGGAACTAGTTGTAAACCGTGACTGCTGCATCTGAAAAATCACCTGCTTTGTGACCTTGTACAAAGTCTCAGTTTCCTTATCCACGGAAGGGGCAAACTTACACTTACTTAGGCCCCTGAGAGGACCAAAATTAGGTGCTAGGTGGGCTCACTTTAAGGAGAACAGACCTGGATCAAACGTGAGCATTTCAGAAAACTGCATCCCTGCGTTTGTGGGCACCAATGTGGTCTTTGGAAAATGTGTTTTATAATAGGATTCAAACAAACTGTTGGTGATCTGAAGATAAGGAAGGACTCATCACTACAGTGGAGGGTGAGGAAAAAGAGCCCTTCCTTAGGCATAGTGTCTCAGCAAAGAAAGAAGGGCAAAAAATGCTTCTCTTTAAAGCTGCAGAAACAAAAAGCCAGCAAGCCCATGGAATTCGAGATAAAGGGACCTTATCATTCAGCTGATGTAATAAATTTTTTAAAAAAAGGGGTGGGGGAAAGGGAGGGAAGAAACAGTACTCCTATACCTTTTTTTATGCCTTTTATTTAATTTATGATGCTCCTAGTGAGCTTTCACTCTTCTTGAGTCTTCTAGTCCTATCTAGACCATAATTTGAACAGAGTAAAATGGCTAATTCAGAATTAACTGAGATTAATGTTAGAAGTGGTAACCTTATAGAAGGCTTTGATAATATGAATGATGGTGTACTGGCACTGCACCCAGGAATGTACAGTTTGATCTTCAGTCAAATGGCCATGAAACGAGGACTAGTGGAAAAGAAACACAAACACAAAAATGTTTCAGAACTGAAACTCAGGTTCACAGCTAAAGGTATTTTATTTCTAGAACCTGAAGTGGAATTGAGTCAGATGTTTGGCTTATGCATCACTTTTGCAGTTAGAAATAAAGAGATATGAAAACCAGCTAATACAGTGTAGAAGGTCATATGCAAAGCTGGCACAGTAATTGTCAATGATATTCATGACAGCTGCCTTTTGCCTGCAAAAGGCTGACCTGCTAAAGATCACAAAGGCCTCCAAAGGAGTTTAATGGAGGTATAATCTCAAAATAGCAGAAAAGTGAATCTTTATTTAATGATTCTCCCAACAGAAACAAAAAAACAATCCCAGGAAGGAATTAGTAAGTAAAACTGCATGTATCAAAAATGACTTTGAAAAGATAAGAGCAATGCCCTGAGAAAAATACCTTAGATTTCATTTAATATTTGAGTAATTTATAAAGCAATTGACCTAATAAGAAAATTGCATATTGATAGGCACCTAAGAAACAGAATTAGACGTACAGATATACCCAGACAGACAGATGTATGAGCACCAAAGGACTGCACATCATTACTGATATTTATGTTCTGCTTGGGCATAAACATTTTTACGAAATAAGACCTTTTTCAAGGTCAAAATGCTGCCATAGGCCACACTTTCTCCAAACATCAGAAAATCTATTTGAAATCCATCTGACAAACTTTGCACATCTCTTCCCCCAGCAACTGTTCTCTTTGTACCCCAAACCCAGTTAAAACACAACAAAAGATCCCCCATGTTTCACAGCCATTTCGGCTGCCAGAGTGAATGTCTTAACAAGGTTTCTCCAGGCCGTCTCCTGTGTGGAGAGAGCTGCACAACAGCATGGCCACTGATCCACCTCCAGCCATGGGAGGACAGACCGCAGTGGGTGGTGGTGAAGGCATGGGGGGTCCAAAACCTCCCTCATTACCCATACTGGCTCTTACCACATCCTGCAGCACTCTCAACCTCTAACAATTCCTGGCAGACATCAAGGGGTCAAAATCTCAGGGAGTGCCAAGTGTAGTCCTGGAAACGTTGATTTGCTGTTGCTACCCCACCACTGTTTGCCAGTGCTTTCTTAAGCTACACGAGAATACGCTCAAGGTGGAGATTTATCAAGGAATGGCTTTACCAATCCCAACACCAATGTGAGAGTCAAAAGGCCTACAGTTAGGGTGACTTGTTCATAATCCTAGAACTGGATAAAGAATTTTATGTTATGTAGATCTGTAGTGAATAAGGTATGGGATTATAGTGAGATAGTTCTATGCTTTTCACTGAATGCAAAGTCTTAGCACTTAATAACAAACTTCAGTAAAATATTGGTTAATATTATACAGTGTAGCTACTTCTCTAGTTCAGAGAAATTTAAATGTTAATTCATTGAGCATCTTACCTGGTTTCAGGTGAGCAAACGGAATTTCACCTGTTAACAGCTCCCAGAGGCACAAAGCATAGCTGAAAACATCAGCTTTTATGGTGTACCTTGTACACTGGGTGAACACCTCAGGGGCCATCCAGCGTAGGTTCTGCATGTCAGGAAACATCAATAATACATTAATAGTGTTTACTTTCTCATATATGCATCTTTTCCTGTATTTGTATGTTTGTTTTCCTTGCCTCCATTGCTCCATAAAATAACTGGTAAATTTGCCAGGAAAAACTTTCACCTAGCTTGCAAAATCTAGGCAGCATATTATTGCATGTTATATGTAACAGCATTAGTATGGTAGCTGTCTCAACCCCATAAAGCCAGACTGATCAGGCTTTAAACATGAGAGTGGTGCTAGAATAAAAGCAGAACACCCAGCCTCAAAGTCTGGAGACCACATCATAAGGTCTGAGCATGCCACATAATACCAATTAATTATTACTCCAGCTGATAGATGGAAAAAAACAACTACAACTGCATTGGGTTGGTGTCCTCTCTCTTGGGATCTCACTGCTTTCTGCAGAAGCCCAGTTCTGAAGCTGCTTCACAAGCAACCAGCCTCTTACTGGAGTGATGAGTTCAGGTGTTTTTGCAGATTCCTTGCACTTCAGTAACTTAATCCACGTTCTTTACAAGACAGCCCTTCTCAGTGAGACATCATCAAACCCTGGCAGGACCTAGGTCTGCAGCAGCAGTGCTCACTCCTCACAGAGTGAGTGTGTATTACGATTTGTTAAAAAGATGATTGCCAAACCCTGGCTTTAGCACCACCCATCCTATTCCACAATTAGTCATTATGATGATGCAAACTTTCATGACCATGGACTGACACACAGAATGCACCTGTGTGTGCTTAAGAAGACAACAATACTGTCTTGTAAAGCTGACTCTCTGTGAGCAATAGGCTTGTAATGGAGAAAAGAACTCTGAAAGAAAATCAGTATCAAATAACTAATTCCCTATTTGAAATAGGAACCACCTGCCAGCAATGTGTGTATGTGAGTGGGGAAGAGCGGATTAAAAAATTGACACTTTACTAAGGATTGGGGGGGGGCAATAGAGTTCCAGAGACAAGCTTATAAAGCATTATTCTCTGTTGCAGATACTATATATTCACTCATCTCTGCTATTAAAGAGGCTTAAAGGAAAAAAAACACAAAGAAACATTAAGAGATATAAAATACTATAGCAGTTCATCTTTCCCAACAAAAATATTTCTAATGTAGTGTTCTCCTAAACCGACTTTGCCTGTATGTTTTATGCTAGTTATATGGAACAAAACAAGAAACAAACCCCAGGTTGTTTTGTCATATTGTCTTCATCCACGGATTGCAAAAATCTAGATTCTGAAACACACAGAACAACAACAACAAAAAATTACTGTCAACCCAATACAAATATCCACCTTATTATGCAAAAGTCTTGGTAAAAAGTATTTTGGTTTTGGTTTTTTTTGGTTTTTGTTTTTTTAATAACTCTGGGGTTTTGAGAGTCCAGGAGAACTGTGATAGCTGTTTTTCAACACGGATGTGTACAGACAATGAGGCTTCTGAGACCTGCATACCAAATTCAGCGCTGGCATAAATCTACAAAGCTCCATCGACATTAATAGCAGTTTACAGCAGCTGAGGATCCAGCTCAGAATTTGTGACCTCATGGTTATTTGTACTGGTTAATATAACTGTATCTAGATTTACAACGAACAGTAACTGAGCCCTGCATTAAAATGCAATCCCACAGAAGCCTGTCAAGTCTTATTTAATGTCAGAAAAGCAGCCCACCTAAAAATAACAAGATCTTGCATGAATATAGTGAAGGTGGTATATGCTACATTTTGCGATACATAAATAAGTCTCCAAGCAGGACTTAGACGCCTTTGACATATCAGAAAAATACACTTAAGCATGCATCTGTATGACTAAGGGTATTGTCAGCAATGCCCCAGACAAGCAGCTACTCCCACGTGGTCCAAGCCTTCTGCTATTTTCTTGCTTCAGCAGGCTGGATAACAGCAGGTGTGGGTCAGCACTGCGTCCCTCACAGATATGGTCACCTTGCCACCATCCTCCTCCTGTGTTAAGCTGACATTCATGCTTCTCTGCTGATCACATCTGTGGTGATATTGCACAGTAACAATGGCCATGTCTTAAGTCAAGTGGTTCCTAAGGAGTTAGATCAAACCAAGCTCCCTAAACTCCACCCTTGCACCAACAAGAATGTACTCCCATGGAGCCTGACTGATAAACACCAACAAAATCCAGATTCAGAAAATATAGCCTAGTCTAATTTTGGACACAAAGTTACTAAGGTCCATAACTGAAATAATGAGCTACATTCTGCTCTTTTAACTAAAATGAAAGAAACCTCTCCTATTGCCACGGGGCTTTGCTGCCAACAGGCAGACTTGCACAAGAACACCATCCTCAGATCCTAACCACTTGCCATGAAAGAAGAGGGCACATCTTCTATTACAGGCATTTCTCACTCAACTTCTTCCTCTAACCTACTGCTAGAACTTACTCAAACTGAGATGCATTTGTCTCGCTGTCATCTGGGCTTCCTACTCAGGTAAACAGTGGGGTACTCCACAGCACCTGCTAACTTAGATGAGACAAAAAATAGGGGTATTCTCATCCCTAAAAGCCTTTTGTGTCCTCTCATAATAACAAAGTGAAGAGCAACCTCCTCAGCATTTTCTTAGTCAGCACATGTTTAGTTTTAGAGAATTTGAGGTTAATTTATAAATGTTTAATAAAAACTCCTTACCTCCAAAATCAGCAACAACTGCATGACCATCCTCATACAGGAGAATATTGTGACTGGGGAAAAAACCCAAATTATTATAGGTAATTGTTTAATAGTGTCTTAAAGATGGTAAAAATTTTACAGTTTTTGGTTCATAGCTAAATTCTTGAGGAGTTCAAATCACCTGCTTAAGTAGATAAATGTCTATAGATAAACCACTTTTAGCTACATCTCATATTTATTATTATAAAGTACACGTTAGCTCTGAGAAGGCAAACCCAATAGCTTCATAAATGAGAATGTCAGTTACTAATCAATACTAGAGCAAAACAATTTCTGTAATTAGTTATAGATCAAGTAAAACAGCTTTATTCAATATGTGCACTGAATCTCAGTGATGAAGTGAAAAAGATGATATTTGAATATCAACACAGTGATGGCTTTTAAATAAAATTACATGGATTGATTCTTTTCTGTTTTAAGGCTTAGATAAGTGTAAATTCATAGTGGTAATTCCTAACTTATGCCAATGTATAGAAGGGAAGGAACAGATCTGAAGAGTCTATATAGAATGGATCACTAGAAGCCATAAGAAATCCATTAAGCTGGGGAAAAAAAAAAAGATAACACAATGGTAAGTCCTACTCAATGTAATAACCACACTTAATAATGCAAATGTTACTTTCATGAGACAAAGGTACTTTATTTCTTAAAATATCTCCATTTGTTTATGAAAAGAAGACATGTCATTCATCCTGTAGCTTATGTCAGCATTTAGGATGAAAGCTTCTCTCTGTTTGCCCTAAGGGAGATTTGTCAGTTGCTAGAGGTAAGATTTAAGTCCTGCCCTCCATTTGTGTCCCAGTTCTACAGTGTCCCTTTTATAACATCTTTGAGAGCTAGCAGAGTCCAACTGATGATGTATGCTAAGTTACTTTGGACCTGAACTGAGTCTCAGGTAAAGTGCCAGATTTCCGTCTGCTTAGTAAGTCAGGACCACTTAGTGATTTACCTTATTGTCCATGAAATGCATATTCCTTGTCATTGTGTGATGGGCATAATTGCAAGCATAAAGTATTGTTCATTATTGGACATCAAAAGAACCACATTTTGCATTTATCCTTAAAAATTACACTTGCAAAAATTACAGTGCGTTTTGACTGTGGTACTGGAACCTCTTGGTGGCATCTCCTTCCAAAGCTCCCTAGGCAAACTGGTCCGTACCATGGAATTAGCATCCCTGGAGACTGTTGGTTGCAACTATGAACGGTAGCAAGGAAGCATATGGGGCGATGGCTGGTGTCCTGCAGAGAGTGGAGCCCATGCTGCTCAGGACTGTGGCTGAAGCTGTGGTTTAACCAAGCAGGATTTCACAGACAAGAACGCTGTGCAGCCCAGCGCTTCCGCGAAATGTTGGAGTTACGTGCGAGGGCTGCAGAGCTGACCTGTGTCTGTTCCCTGCCTCTGCTCATCCCGACTCCAGGTGCTACAGCTGGAACTACCTGTGCACCATGGAAAACGCGCCGGATCTCAGGTGTATTGCAGCCAGGGTGAGGCTCATGTTCATGTCTTCTAACTGAACTGCAGGCAGCAAGAAACGCCAGGAAAATGTGATAGTCATGTTAGATGTATATGTCAGGTTTTTATTTCAATACAAAGTCTTCATCTTTGCCCCAGGTGGTTTCTGGAGTTAGGAAGAAAGGAATAAATGCAGGAAAATTCTTGTTTGGTCAGCACATGTATGGGGCAATCTCTGTCAGGACATCTAGAGATCAGAGGAATCATTTATCAAAGATAATTACTTCTACTGACACCTATCCAAGTGTTTTGATTTCTGTGAAATCTTTGAAACCATAGTAACTGCAGGCCTTAGTGAATGTAAAGGATTGGATAACCAGAACTTTACCTTAGATTGTCAGCAGAGATATTTGGAGGCTTAAAGTTAAATCTACTGGATTTGTCCTAAAACTACTAGAACCAAAGAGGTGAATTATGAGATTTGTGTGGTGGTTTAAACCCATTTCTTGAAGGCAATGTGAAGAAAATTCAGCTTTATTTACATATTATTTTGCTTTATTTACATATTATTTATTCAAAGACAGTGAGGGATATGGATAATGTCTGGGAGGAAATCTAACCCTGCGTATGCATCCTTTCTACTAACTAGAGGATTAAAAAAAATAAGCTTCCAAGTATGAACAAAACAACTACAAAAAGATTTTGACATAAGACTGTAAATATTTATCATTCATTTTATAGAAGTGTCATCTTGTGAGCAGGTAGGCAGGAGAGCTGCAAACCAAACCAAATCAAACCAAACCAAACTAGAATATTTCTAACACTGAAACTGTGAAAAGGAAGATATTCAGATTAGATAAGAACCAAATGGGCATTTATTACACATTTTCACCTTGATAGCTTCAAATAAGAGAAAAAAGTAACATTACATTTGGAAAACAATTAATTCTCATTTGGGGGCACTTTATTCTTGGACTTGGGCTGAACAGATAAAAGACTAAATGATACAAGTGAGGAAAGTGTCAGCTCCTGAATTCTGGAGATTTAGAGAAGATCAAATGTAAGTGAACAAGACAGAAGTTCCCAGCCTTGCAAGCAGAATACCTGCTCTGGAGGGATGCTCAACCTGAACTAATTAGCCCTCCTCAGGGGCAGGGATAAGTCTTCTGGGCAGACCGCCATGACAACATAACAATTTCAGGACGTGGTTTAGTGGGCATAGTGGTGTTGGGTTGGCAGTTGGACTCGATGGTCTTAAAGGTCTTTTCCAACCTAAATGATTCTATGACTCTATGATTCAATGTTTTAGCTCAGGATTGGTATTCTCATGCAGGAGTATGGGTATGTGTTTGGTACAGCTGTATCAGCTCACCTGCAACTAGCTCAGGAATCTTTCACATGGGGCTGGCATTTGGAAATGCCTTCTGTTGACTTGGAAGTTAATGTCTGAAGCAATATATAATAAAATATTGAGGGTGAGTCTCTATAAACTTAACTTCTTCAGCAGAATGGAAATAAGAAGAAATTCTGGCTGTGTAGGAACTTATGGTGGGCAGACCCTATTCCTATGTATTTGGCATTTCCAGGGAGACTTCCATTCAATTAATATATCAGGGGACTTGGAACCAGTCCCCAGATCAATGGGACTCTGTCTATATGTACATCGACAGTTGGAGAATGTCAGCATACAGAGCTGTGGCACTATTCCAACCCATGCAGTGGGGAAGCAGATATATGAGCTGTTCTCCAAGGTGGCTGGCATTTACAATGAGTACCCAACTTATGTTTTTGATGAGGAGGGAAGAATTTCTTCCTCAGAGCAATATAGAGCCTAAAACAAAGGCTCCTCTAAAGTCACTGCAATTATTGCACCTTGATTGAAACTCATGGCTCAGGAGCCTCACTTCTCCAGCATCACTGGGCAGTTGGATGGCCATTGCCTACAGAAAGGTACTCTGGATTTCTGAGGTTGAGACCCCTGCTGAGAGGAAGGGCTTTGGAGGAACCGAGTGTGCCAGCATGTGTAGCAAAAACATCAGCTCCATCAAAGAAGGAAAACCACAGTTGGGCTGAATTTTATCCACATTTAAGAGCAGAGTTTCTGAGCCCCTGCAGACTGCATTCAAGTTAGAAACAGTGTTGTAAAGATGCCCATATGTACAGTCCATTGTGTACACTGGGGACACTTTGGATTCTCTGCTTGTCCACGCACTGCTGAACTCTCTGTTCTCTAAGAATTTGATTTTCTTTTCATTTGATAATGATGGCGTCTAACCCTAAAAGAAGAAGACACTGTATCCTCCCTGAAGCTATCAGTGTACTACAGATACTTAAGCAAGTGACTTCCAAGCTCTTGGTTCTGTCTCCCTGATGAATGTTGTACAGGAAAAGATTCAGAGGTATAGGGCAACTGGAACTTACTTCCCTCCAAAAGGGATACAGTAAAACTCTTGTTCAGAGATATCTCATTCCTTAGTAGTTACTAAAAGGATATTGCCAAGAACCCGAATAGCTGTAATCTCTTGTCTCTGCCATACCTCATAGATTGAGAGTAAATAGCCATTAAATTAAGCACACAACATCAGTTTCTCACAAATTAAACTTAACCTTTCCCGCTCTGCCTTAGCTCTTAGTTATCATTTTGCAATTTCATTAAGAAAAAAACCCCAAACTGAAAAAAATAGAAATGAGATTTCATTTCTTAAGTAAGCAGCAACTGGTAACTGAAATTTACAGAAGAGTTTCAAAGTGAATGTCTAATTACAGTCAGGTTTTTATATCATCTTTATCTCTATAGTATTCCTCATCTCTCACTATTTCTGTTTCTAAGAGAAACGGGTGAGAATTGCACAGATGATTTTCTATAACCAGGTGACAGAACAGACAGCACTCTGCTCCTTGCTACATCATTTTTGAAGATCACATTTACAGGAGAGAGCGGACCCAGTTCTGCACCGCTTGTCACAGGAGGAACAACAAAAACGGACCTTCACATGCCTCTGACCAGCTGCAGGGCTCACCCTCAGCCATGACCCCCTTGCAGCAAGCGGCAGAGGTGGGATCACCCCTTCTCTTCCCAGCCGCAGCCTTGGGGCTCCCGTGGGCAAGCAGGGGCCACTCTGCCTTTGCCTTCAGGCTCCCAAAGCGTCAGGCCAGGCAGCTTCCAGCTGTGCTGGAGCGCTGCCATTGTTGTTCTAGAGCTAGCCAGGTGGCTTAAAGGCATTTGGCTCACAAGCAGACTCCTTCCTTCGTAACTCTGTAAGGTCACGAAGAAAGCCAATTGCAAAAATAGATACATATATAAAGAAAAGTAATCAAGAAATGAGAATGGAGTGCTTAGCAGCTCTGCAGTATTTTCGTTGAGGACTTGTGTACTTTCAGGTGCTTCTTTCTTTCTCTTGAAGTGGTGAGACACGTGGGTAAAGTCATTGTGATTCAATGCACCCTGGGTGAAGGCAGCGGTTCCTCTGAACTCGCAAGTCCTCAGCTGCCAGTACCTGTCCCTGCACCCCCAGTTCCACGTGGTCGGAGTTTGGGTGGGTTCCTGCCTGAATGAAGGAGTCTCAGGATGGTGGGGGGACAGATGGGGTTTAACTCAGTTAGTTAGGGGTGGTGCGAAGCTGTGCTGCTTGCACCTGCAAGCACTGTACCTCACTGCTGAAGACTATCCCAGGCTGACGGGACAGGGAGGCAGTATGACCCCATTTCTCACAGTGCATTCAACAGGCTGCAACAGCACAGCCTTCCTTTTGCCTGCTCATCAGTGTGTATGCATTGGCGTCCAGGGTGGTTGATACATGGGGACAGAGCTGGGCACCTCTAAGTGCACTAGTATGTGTTGCTCTGCTCTTAGCAAAGAAGTCTAGAGAGTCTGGCTGGGTCTGCAGCAAACTCTGCTCACTGGTGGAGCAGACTGCAGAAGGGGCATCCTGTGCCATTATTCCATAGAGTTTTATGTGTGCTCACCAGTGAAACAAAATTTGCTAAGCATTAATTTCCTGAAAAATCAAGAAAAGGAACACTAAAATACACAAACGTGACTGGCCAAAGTGGGAATTTCGGGTTTTTTTTTTAGCTGAGGGAGTATTTGTATTGATAATCTTTGCACTGCCTACTCTTCGCTTCAACAAGCAATGCCGTTCCCACCACTGGTCATCCTGCGCTCTCCTCTACAGCCTTGCCCCAGTCAAGAAACCTGACCACTAATGAGATCTGGAAGCGAGGATCATGTCTTTCAGCACAGCCACATCTTGCTTTGGCTGCATGTCTATTAGCTTAGGGAGCATTTTGACTTTTGAAGGTCAGCAGTAGGGCAGGGTAATTGTTGGCAGTGTTTCTGCTTGGTTTTGAGCTGAGATCTAAGGGGCAAATTGCAGCCCATTCACTGCTTTCCCAAATGAGCCTGGAGAGGTTTGTTTGCCAGAGTCCAAATCTCTGGCAAAACAGCTTGATGTAGCACTTAATAACTAACATATAATTTTATTTGGAAGCTTCAGATAGCTTCTTTCGGTGGTGGAAGTGTTAAGAAACAGTTATCACATCGGTATTTCTCTTTCAGCAGTTTGTAGCTCAGTAGCAAATGTAAATCTGGGCTGAGCTGTGATTTGCCAAAGGCCAGCCACATGAACAGAATTTAAAAAAAATAAAATCTACCACTTCTTATTTGTTCTTCTGGCCTGCCTGTGATATACATAAATATACCTGTTGGTCATGATGCTGGCATAATCAATGCTAATATAGAACTTCAGAACCACAGAATTATTGATGATTTTCATTAGTCAAATGCAACTACCTAATATTAGTTATTTACTCAGTCAGGGTTTTTCTCCAGAATAAACTCACCAAGAGAAATGACAGAAGCCAATTTACAATGTGACATTTAAAACAAGACTGGATGAGGTTTTAGGAAAAACACAACAGGGAATAAATCTGCAATGACCTACAGCATTGATCTGATCTGAACTCCCATGTAACACAGGACATTCAAGTCCTCCAAATTCTTGCTGTGATGTAAGAATTGTGGCTGAACCGGATCATGAGTTTTGGAAAAAGAAGATGTGTTCCTCATTGGTGAGACAGTTACTTTGCTCTGATGTTGAAGGAGCCAAAAGGCTGTTTGACTGTACTGGCATAATCTTCTGAACTGTTACAGCATAACCCACACTACTAATATGTAGCCCTCTCTGGAAGGCTTTTAGCTTGCATGTGCCCAGCACACGCATTACATTTGTAACTCGTAATAAATCTGCAACTGACATGTCACCACAATGATCTACAAAACAAAATTCCTCTAATTGACCATGGTTAGAAAGTCTAAAAACCTCATGCAGAATATACACACACAGTCTTTCGGGCAATCTTCTACTTACACCTATTTTATAAATACTGCAGACATTCTGTACCATCTTCTCAAACTCCATTATCTCAACACAACTACCTAAGAAGAACACAACAGCATAAGAATGACAAGGAGCTCAAGGACTTCTTGCTGATTTTCTGCTATGCACTCAGATTTATCCGTAAGATGCATATGCATAAGTGTTAGAATTATTAACAAAAGGACACTGGGATGGAGGCATTTGCAGAAAACTGATAATATACAAACAGAGACTAGGTTAATGTCCCAAGAAAAATTAAGCCTCAAAGGTCTTGGAAATAGACTCATTTAATAGAGTGGTTTGGGAAATAAGCCCAGGTATTCCCAGAAGTTTTCAAGGTTGCAACTTTTGATTTTGCCCTGAATTAAGATGGAGAGCAGACATTTCATAATGTGCTGTGCAAAGAAAATGACATTTTTTCCCCGTAAGTAACTAAATAACTTGACTGAAGAGTTGCACTCTGAATTTATCCTCTAAGCTGGCCCACATTATGAATTATGATAAATCCTAGGAGCCTACATTCTTCAACTGTCAAACAACTGCATGTAAAAAGCAAAATTTTGGTAATTCCCAGGGATAATTTCCATGAACTTGATGCCTTACTGAAAACAAAACAAAAACATAACTTCTCTGCTAGAAAATACTTCAGATGTAAAGTTTCCAGTCAGCCCTACCAAGGTTTATACACAGACTGGTCACTAGAGGGGGGTGCAATGCACAATTTGTAAGCATGTCACATTACCTCTGAATTTTCTTTCATTGTGGGTCTTTCTGATATGGATCAGTTATACCCTTTGGCAACACTTGTTTTAGCTTAAATGCACATCTTAATTCCGGGAGAGATAATTCAAATTATATTTACTTTGCCAAAAGTATAGAGAAAGAGAGAAACAGTTACAAAGCATGGGAGATGTTGGAGTAGGTAATATTTTCTTTTTGTCAACTCTGTTATCTTACATAGCATTACAAATTAAGATAGTTTTGTATGTTTCTTGTGCTTGCCAATATGTTGTGGAACTAAACCATTTGGGAGTAATAGGCTTTATCAGGTATATATCCTTTTTTAAATCTTATTTTACTTTTTATGTGCCCAATCCTTAATGGACCAAAAAAGGAATAAGAAAGACAGAAAAAACAGGAGAGATCCCTTTTCCCCTCTCACAATCTTTTAATCCCCAGTGAATGGCAGTGAGCATTAAATCAAATCAGGTTCTTTGACATTCTTGGTTACATCTCTCAAAGACAGACATGTTCCCTGGTCATTTAGGAGACACTACTGGTCTTACAAGTACTGTGACACTGCAAATAACAGTTTAGTGAATCTTCAAAACCTTAATCTTGAAAATCTATCTTTCTCCTAATACTAGTCCCTGTTTCATGGCTTTTGACTGGGCTGTGGAACTTGAAATTAAAGCTGTTGGCAGCAGTCCTTCCCCTTCTGCGGTACTTCTTTACGGAGGGATAGAGAAGCAAAGGATTGAAGCTCTGTCGATCAAAATGACCAAAATTGAATCTAGTCCAAAATGTTTTCTCTTCTGTTTTTTTTAAGGGGCTCAGTCTAATCTACTAGTAGGTTTTACTGTATGAAGTGAAATGACATAAAGTTTGAAGCCAGCTTTGTATACTATTACTAGATTTCATATAGGCATTTCATTTTGAAGTCAGTCAAACTTTGGGGAAGGTTTTGGACTAGATGATCTTGGAGGCCCCTCCCAAATTAACTATTCAATGATTTTATTAACTGTAGCTTTCCAGTGGCCTCTCTTTAATCGCTCAGCATGCAAGCCGCTCTTTATGCAACAAACTACATAGGGATTTGCTAAGGAAATTCATTAATTCCCCAAACATTGAGTAAACACCTATATGCATATTTATACACATATGGGCTTTTGCTTCTGTGGATCCATAAATGCCTTTTGAATGCACTTATTTCCTGCTTCTCTTCTTCTTCATACTATATTGAGTATACAAAACGATGTGTCATTTTACTACAATGCTGACACATTTGACAGCACATAGTTATCAGAACTGAAGTGTTCCCTCCCCATATACAACTGAATTTTAGCTACTCATGGTCAGAACTAGCTATAGACAGACCCTTCTTTTTACACCAGTGTAGCAAATACAAGCACTTTTGCAGAAGGTAGCTAACCAATGACAAAGAACCAGCATCTCTCTCGGTTCTGCAGGCTGGAAATGCCAGGCCAGTGATTTCAGAGGTCTTCCTCAGAACAGAGAGGACACATCCAGTGTAACAGAATCTTGGTGCAGTCTGTGCACTACTGCTTGAGATATTCCATAACCACAGTTTTCTTATGCACCATAAAGAAAGACAGTTGCATTCTTAGGATTGCAGTATTTCACATTGCCATCCACCTGAATTACAGGACTTTCACTTGGGAAAACTCCTGGTGTGACTCACATTCACAAGGTTTGACAGAGTTGTTTATAATTTGGAAAGCTGAACACAAACATGTAACATTTATTTAATATACCTAAATTGAGGTTACTAAGGAGTTAGGAACATAAGCCATACTCACACCACTTTGTCACTTCAAATTGGAATTAGGGTTTACAGTGGCTGAAAACTAAGGTGAGCACCTACACTGGACAAAAAAAGCAAAGCTTGTCTAAAGAGAGAGCACACAGCGGTTTTGGAAGGCACTTACTTTACATTAAGAGAATAAAAGTCCTGTGATAATCTAAGAGAAGGTGTAGATGCCAGTTGATAGATGTTGGTAGATCTAGGGCACTTGAAACTTTTAAAGTGAAGGTAAGCTATGAAAAGATTGATAGGTTATCTGTTCCTTAAAGTCTTGACTACATAGTGGTGTTCCTGCTGAAATGTATGCACTAGTCAACCAAAGCTACGGCCCAAATTATGCATACCAGAGTCTAAAATGGCTGGTTCTAACAGCAGAGGACTGAGTTTGTTGACTCACACAATGTCTCACAGTCCTAAGCTGAGTGTTGACTAAAACTATTCTTTTTGGTTTTGTTATCTGCAGAGCAGGATGAACAAGAGACTAAGCACAGTGTTTGAAAAATTATGTGCTTTCATTCCTGGCTGTGTAGAAACAGACTATTTTGAATCTAAGTTTGTTTTCCAGTCTTCAGAATTATTCAAAGTTCATGTCTTGTTCAACATGACACTCTCAATTGAAGGTTTTTTAGAAAAGAAGCTGAACTGTAAGGTATGAGGGTTTGGGAAACCATAGTTTGAGGTCAGTAAATTGCAAAAAAAAGGTAATAGTTTTCAAGTAAGGATAGCTACTAGTTAGACTAAAAGGTGATCTGATTCACTTCACTCTATTTACAGCTTCTGAGATCCTTTATTCTTAACCTCACAGTGGATCATTGCAACATCAGCACGAAATTATAAATGGTTGTATCCTGCAATGAACATTGATTCCAGGGGATATTACTCTATACAAACTTCTGATGTGAGCCATAGTACTTATTGATTTCATCAGTGTCCAAATTACTTTTCTTGTAATATTGACTTTTTTCTGCAAAAGCATATACATGAGCAGAACATTCACATTAAAGAGTCTGGCTTTCAAAACAGTTAAAAACCTTTGTGTGCTGCCCTTCCAAACCCTGAGCAGTGTTTCTGAATCATGTGTTACCAGACTGTGTAGCAGAGAAAGCAGGCTAAATAAATCATGAGCCAGTACCTGTCCTTTGACTCATGGACAGGAGTCCCACCGAGCTCCCTGCAAACTGAGGTTTTCAACACCTCTCCTGACTGTGGTGCTTGTTCAGGTGTAGAAATACAGATTTAAGAGTTTAACACAACACATCCTGACTTAAAACCCTTGCTATGATTCCCTGCTCTCTCTTCTCTTTATAGAAATATAAAACCCAGAAGATTGGTGCACCATAAACATAAATGTCATTTCTCAAAATGCTGAGATAAGGCCTGAGCTGAGTGATGATTTCTCAGATGCATTCAGGACTGGAGACAGAGGATGTGACTGAATTGGGGACACCCTGGCAGGGTTGCTCAAGAGGGCCCATGGAGGAAAGCCCTGGTGAGTCAGTCTGCTCCTGAGCAGCACCTCTCTGGGCAGATGCAGACAGATGTTGTTTTCCCTTTGGGAGACAGGCCGGTGCTGGGGCTGTGCGTGCGTCGGTACAATGCTGTGTTCAACATGCTCTGCCCTGTCAGCAAACTGCTCAGCTCAGAAGCAGCGCCACGGGCATTCGTTATTTCCAGCAACCTCAACGCAGAGACAGAGAAGTCATGCCTGTCTACACCTGCGGGGAGGCATGTCTGATGCACTTCCAAAGCAGCTCTTCGCTTTCCTACCATCCATAACAGTCATATTTTCCTCTGGTCAGGACACTGTCTCTTGACCTTCCCTTTCTTCCTTTCCCTCCTGCCTGCTCCCCTGTCTGATCCTGGGATCATACACTAGCCAGAAAGAGAGAGGCTGCTTCTTCTTCATGTGGCTGTAGGGAATGGGATTGCTCTGCTTTATCCCTTTCTACTTTTCTGACTGCTTCACTGGTTTTTATTCCAGGTGGACATGTGGCTGTGACCAAATCTGGAAGGCAGCGTTTTAACGGGTGGTTAGATACCCCTTTTCATGTAGGGAGATACAGCAAAAGGAAGAGGAGCCTGTGGCTGACATAAAGTTGCAGGTACTTCACGGTTGGTTTTTTGTGTGTTTGGTTTTGTTTTAAGAGGAAACGCCCCAAAGAAAGCCTCCTAACGTGAAGGATGCCCCAGCTGGGACTCCCATTCACACTGTCCTGAAGCTGGGGTGCTCTCTCAAATCTCGATGCAACGCAAGGCAGCATCTTCCCTCCTGGGGCCCCAGCCAGGTGCAGGTGATCCCCGGGGAAAACCGGTGGCACCAGGAGCAGCAGAGAACAGAAGCCTGGTGCTGCCCTATCAGTGCCACGGAGCAGGGACCTGAAGTCAAAGGTACATACAAGGGATGCTTTCCTCAGCTGTGCCTTCCCCCGCTCCGAAACCCGGCACCCCCAACCCTCCCTTCATTGGGTGGGGAGACACAGGGCTGTCTCACATACTGGGAAGACACTGGCGAGGCCAGATCAGGCTGCTTGGCCAGAGGGTTCCCCAGGAGTGGCAGGGTGCAAGGGATGAAGGTGGGTCTTATGAAGGACCTGAAGACAGTCTGAGAACTGATTTCCTCAGATGACAGAGGCTGAAGCACACTGGTTTTGGTGGGACATATGCCTTTCTGAATTTGTGATTTTAAAACAACCACTACAAAGGCAGAGGCAGGCAGTACTCTATCAGTCACCACTAAAAGAAGTAAATGTACACTCAGTGAAGAGGGAGCGTGGTTATAGTTCAGGATGTACAGGAGAGCTAACATTTATTTCTGGGTTCTCTAAAAGGGCGTGGCAAAATCTAGTTATTGTGACAGAACAGTAACAATGGATCAAAATTCATTATTATGCTAGAAGGATGTCTGGAGATGTAAGCTTTTCTTTCAAACTTTGAAAAAGCTTTATGGATCTCAGTTTCCTGGGAGAGACTTTGTAGTAAGTACATAAAATGGAAGGCAAACTTGTGAAGAACAGATACCAGGAATTAACAAAACTGAAGCTTTGATTATTTTTCTTTGTTTGTTTCTATGTTTGATCAAGATGAAGCACAGCCAGCAGCCAAGTGAAAAAGGAACTCGGTATGTGTGTTCTAAACAAAACATAACATTTACCCCAATTTGGAAAGATCAACTCAAGTATGTCAAGATTTTGTGAAGTCAGTAACACTGAGGTAGCGATGCAGTGCCGTGTAGCACAAATTAGGATTACTTAGAAGGTATCTGTGATGCTCTAATTAGCAGGGAAGGATCTACATGCCTGAGAAGAGTTAAAATATCTTTAAATGTAGGGGTCAGGAGAAAAAGAGCCACACAGCAGAGCTGCTGCTGCTAGCACACTTTTGCACACAGGCTGCCCTGAGCAGGATCAGCTCTGCACAGTGGTCCTTCGTATCTTGCACAGTGCGACTGCACTAGTCTTTTATCCTAGCAGATCCACAACTTAGGAATCAGCTGTACTTTTCCAGGCAGCTCAGAAAAAGGCTGAAGTGTGGTGAGCATCACTTTTTCTAGGAGAAAAAGAAAATCCTGAGTTTTTACACACTCATTCATTTGGTTTTCAAACCACTGTGATACTATCACAGAATACAAATACGTATTGCTGCAGGGACAAGACGTCTGCCATAGATGTTAGCAACCAGGAAAGCTGAAAAGAGCTGGAATAACATCTCCCCACTTCAGCACTTAACTAGGTCTAGCTGGATATCTAGCTGAAACAGCAAGACACTGTTCAATTACTGTCACACTTGCTAGAGAAAAGAGGAGGTTCTGTACCTGGTACAGAAACTTGATGAGAGAGGAAACATTTAAAAATAACTGGAAAAGTGAGCTATTGCCACAGTTACAATCTTTTACAGCTCTATAAACGTTGGACAGAATCAAGCTTAGGGACAATGACAAAATACTTGCTGTTTAAATCTTTGCTAGTGAAAGACATGTAGTACATCCAAGATGCAGTACCAGAATATAGATCATGACCATGCAGGCAAAATATCTTTTGCCCATTGCAAAATGTCATTTAGCAGGAAAAGTGTGTATAGAATCTATTGAAAATTGATTTACTGGTTCAAGGAAGCTATTGCAATTGATTTAATTTTCAGCAAAGAACACATGAGGAAGCAGAAGAACACCAGTTGCATGCAACAAATAAAAAGCAAGGCTTTTAGAAATTAGCATCACAAACACAGATTTTCAAACAATCTGGGAATGTGGGGAAATTCACAAAATGCTTTAGCTAGGTCAAAAGCTTCCTGTAACTCTGAAGATCAAGGTTTTCATACACCAGTCACTATGCCTTCATGGCACACTGCTTTTGAAGGGCTGAGCAAATTACAATGTAAAAGAGTATGAATGTGGACACAACAATGCTTACATGATATTGATCAAAATGTTGACTGATCCAAGTAAATTCAGGAGAGTGAAAAGTATATGAAAACAAGAAATGAAAAAGTTGGCAATGGCTTACATGATGAAGGGAAAATGAAAGTAATAGATGGTCTCAACAAAAAAGCGTAACTTGCCCATATTAGAGTTGTAGATCTGAGCAAGAACAGTCAAGTGAGGAACAAATTTCACTGGATAACAGGTTTTAGGACAGAAAAAATTTAAGCTCTCCCAACCAGGACTCCCACAAATCACTGCCTTCAAGACTTCTAGCTTCACCTAAACCCAAACCTTGGGATGATAAATTTAATCATAAAAGTGTAGTGGTGTCATGCAATGTAGCCATGACTCTTTTAGTTTATATTTAATCTGATTTTAGCTCCCATATATACCTCCCATCAAAATATTTCAGTGATTTGAGTATGACATGCGGAATTGTTTCGAGATTCCCACCAGACATCAAATGAAAATATTAATCAAACGCAAGGCTAAACTAGAGAGACTCTTGAAGGCTATGCCCTGGGTTGAATGTAGGCACACGAATCATACAAAACTACAGACTTTTCTGTGGTCTTGGTTCAAATTCGACCTTTGTCAGTAGGGACAAAAATTATCACCATTTCTCAATGTGAATAAAATGTATCGAGCCCTCTCTTCAACTTCAATCTACTCAAGGATTGTATAGACCTTGAATAAACCCAACTTGATGATACACATAGTCAAGACCTGGGCTGACAGTTTTTGTGGAGAAGCCAAGAAATCAATAAACAGACCCTTTCTATGCATGGCATGCATAAGTCTTTCTGAAAAAACAATGCCGAAATGCCCATCTTGGTGCTGAGAGAATGGACATACCTGAAAGCAGGAGATAATCTCTGGAAGGGTTTTGTCAGTCTGGTTCACCAGTGAACACTACAGTTACTAATTTTTCTTTTCTAAAGTAAAAAATATAACCCACAGAAATAAGGCTTGGAAGGTACAGCTCAAAAACACTATTATTGCCTCAATGGCACTTGGAAATTTGAAAACCACAGATGAGAAAGGAACTCTTAAGCCTCTGTTTTGAGAAATACAGCAAGATAAATCTGATCTGATCTGATCTGACAGAAGGTTAATAATGAGTTCAGCAGAATCAGAAATTAATTGTCTTCTGTTAAGGCCACACAGTTTGAAATGGTGAGACCAAGCATCATTCTCTTCCTGAAACCATGGAAGGAAGAAAACGCGAAAAGAATCAGAAGTGTATAATCATCCTGGCTTTTACAAAAGCAAGTAGTTCTGCGGGCCTGCCAGATGCAAGGGCTTCTCCCTCTCAGGGCAAGAGACAGGCAAAGCACATTCAGTGTGTGTCCCTCTCCCAGATAACAGGGCTATGAAAGGATCCTTCTACCTTTAACACACTGTGGGTTTAATGAAAGGCAACTGCTATTTTAAGATTTCATAAGGGATTTTATAACAAAGAGGAGTTGCAGACACCATCCCCATTACCACCAGGCTTCCATCCTTTCTTTCATCTTTCTCACTAAGGCATCTCTCAGAAACTTTTACAGAGAGTTAAAGCCATCAAATGAAGGTTAGTCGCTCAAAGGCTTGGTCCAACCATGTTCAGCTGTTACAGCTTAAATTAAATTGATACTAAAATGGTCTCTTTTTTATTAAAGTGCTATAATCATTGTGGCTACAATCCCTCACCATGGTATAAGTAGTAATAAGCTGATACATGTCACTATTGCTGATAGCTGTCAGAACTTCTTTTTCCAGAACTGGAAAAAGCAAAATAAAACTCCCAATTATTCTCAAAATGGAAGGATAACCCCTTTTCCAGGGTAGAGACATGAAAGATTCATTTTCTTCTCTGTTCTGTCAAGCCATATTGCAGATTTATTTAATGCGTTATGTGCATTGCATTAGATTTCAGAACTCACAGAGTTACAAGCTATGTGAAGATTTAAGGTAAAAAATTTGAGGCTCCTGTGAAGCCACTGCCAAAACTTAGCACAGAATTTCACTCTTGGTCTTTCTCTTAAGTTGCCGTAACGATTTTCATCTAGTAATTGTGCCTGTGGGCTGACTGGTACTCACGCTGAAAACGCGACTTCTGTTCTCACACTAAAAAGTTTCAGAAGTTAAGCTACTCCCAGCACCACACATCAACTGCACTGATGTCCTTACAGCAAATTGTCTTTTGACCCTCACAAATATGATCTGGTAAAAGTTCTGTGAGGCAATGATACGCTTTTTGGCTCTCTAGTGAGATACTGTTTTGGGTTTTCTTTTGTGGAAAACATTATTTTAAATCCTTCAGTGCAGAACTATTTTTCTAACAGCCAGCAGTGACAAGGCATAAAGCTGAACCATAAGGTCTGGATCTTTGCTGTCCTAAATCGTTACACAGGCTGCAGCATTCAGACACAGGGCTCTTGGCTTGCACCATGACTGAGGCAAGAACTATAGCTTCAGAAGAAAGCATCTCCCTCTGAGCTCCATGTTTTGGTGGCCTGAAAAGAGCCTGTGAAGGGATGCAGGTATATGAAGGAGACTCAGTGAGAACGTAGAGGATGCGTGAAGTCAGAACCAACGGAGTGAGGAGAAGGGAACCTTGACTGTAAGGAGGAGGACAAGAGGTGGTGGACATGGATGGTATACAATGGAGAAATGAGGCAAGTACAATCCTGGAAAAAGACATTCTTCTAGCCTGTCTTCTTTGTAGGTCGATATGCAGGTTGCTTTCTGCACAGCAAATCCTAGTCAATCCACCTTATACTTTAACAAACGGACCCCCACTAGGGTCTGGCCTAAACAGTTTTTTTCCATAACGTTTCCAAAAGCCTCTAGGACTGGTGGAGGCATGTCACTCTTACCAACAGCGATTTTTTTTTTTTTTTTAGAAAGAAAGTTTAGTGTAGCAAACCTCTGTCCAATGCCAAGCTTTTCCTCACAATTTAATATACAAAAAGTTTTAAATATCAGTAATTTCTCTTTGCTCTTAATCTAGACCTTGCCGTACAAGATGGGATAAGATCAATTTGCCAGAAGAGTAAAGGTACCTAGTTAGAAACTGTTAGCAATCCTGACTTGGGCCAAAATTGAAGAACTGCATGTCCATCTTGGTACTCAGGACTTACAAGGGGTGCAGAAGAGATGACAGTCAAAGGCAGAAAGCCGTTTGTTCAAAGCAGTGCACAGCTATGCTGTGTGAGAGAAAAGCCCAACCATCCCCAGTTCGAATGATGTGCCTTTTGCATTAAAGGGCTAGCAGAACTAAGAATTGTGTTTTGTCTTTAGCAAAAGGATCATTTTAATCTAAAACCTCACAATTCAATACAGTTCGGTATTTCACCACCCTTCACTGAAATACACACATCACGAGACTATTGTCATAGCTAGAACAGCAAGAACAGATTTTTCTCTGCATATACCGAGGACTCAGTGCTTCCACTCAGGTATCACCAAAGAAACAGAATGAGTGCACAGTCCTGCGCTATATTTTAGCTCTTAGAAGCAATCCAGAGATGCTTTTATCTGTAACAAATGGCCAAAAAACCGAAGAAAGAGTCAGATGAACTCAGTGATTATGGGAAAATATTTAAAGTAAAAAGGACAAAACAAAGGAAAGGAGATGAAATAATGAACGAACATGACAAAGGGTTATTTGAAAGTACAGTGCTATGCTGAAAATAAACTGAGAATTCCCAGATGGAAAATTAAAAAAACCCAAACAAACAGATTAAACAAGTATTTGTATCCATCCTTGCAGGACAGCGGAAGAAAGTGTTTGCCCTTGTGGGAAATTCAGTCAACAAGGACAGAAACCAATGAATTAAGTGTTCAGGATTTCATAATTTCAGTTATTAAAAAATTAGAGAGTCTTTCATAACAACAAGATGTCAGGACCGAGCACGCTCTGCACTGAGGAAAACTTAGCTGACATTACCAAACCTGACTTAATTCAGGACATACCCCTAAAGACTAGAAAACAACAGTATGAGGCACCAGCAACACACCAGGAAATTAGAGACCCACCAGCTCGCTGCCAATCCTGGGGGGAGCACTCGAAGCTGTAAGGGATCAAGAGGTGCAACATCTGCCGCAGTGAAGCACTGCCTGGTCAGGAGCAGCTGATGGCTGCAGGAGGGACGCCCGTCCCCCCGATCCCCGGGGACCCCTGCAGTCACTGCTGCCGGGCCAGGCGAGGTGCCGCAGAGCGGAGAGCACGGGGCCTTTCGGGGAGCGCTTGATGCCCGCTCGGCTCTGTGGGCAAAGGTGCAAGGTGAGACATCACCACCCACCTGACCACGGGATTCCCGTGGGATCGGCACTGCACGGACTGCTGGTGCTGCAGGCAGGCTTTACGCACAAACGCAGTCAGGAATACACAGTTTGTGCTGTGCATTCTAAGATTTCCCTGAATTCCTCCCGAATCGCTCAGAGCTGGTTACTGACAAGCTTTGCAGTCACATCACTTGATAATGAATTGTAATTAGTTCAAAATGTTAGAAGACAATTTGAGTTGCACTTCAGAGTTTGACTGTCCTAATGTCTCCTGCTAATTAATGGAACTGTTTGAAGAAGTCATTTTTATGGACTGTTTCATTTTGCCTTGACTCAGAACATTTTATGGAGCTTAACGTTATGGAATAAAAAGTGAGGAACAGACATTTCTTGTCAACAAAATTGTACTTGTTCATATGAAGATGAAACTTTCAATTTTTCATTTTTATTTTTTGAGATTTATTTGATAAGTAGAATTATATTTTAAAAACTTGGAATTTGAATTAGAATTTTAAAAAATAAAAAATAGGAAAAATAGAAAAAATAATTAAAAATGTCAAAATGAAGCATTTCAAAGGCCTCTGAAATGTGGGTTCAGGCTTTCTTAGGCTAAAAGAATTTTGATAAGTGACACGGTTTTTGAAAGTATTTAGTCAATCCAAAATGCATTTAAAATACTCTTCAACAGACAAATTTTATTTAGCTCTGCTACAGTAAAATTGCAGAATGTGGCTTATATTAATATACTTAGATTAAGCCTCTATATAGTCAATATACATGGATGAATATAACACATCAGCAGTATCCTTCTAAACATCATACATTTATCATACCCATACAGAAACACCATATCTGCACATTTAAATAAAGTAATGGGGCATGTAATTGGCAATGGTTAACAGTAGCCATTTTTATGTGCTTGTAGCAGTTTTAACATGAGCAGATGGATGCATTCATACATCAGAAGAGACAAATAAAGCAAAGTGTGCTAAAATTTGTGGTCAGAGTATGAAGCAGAATTTGTGCCAATATTGCTAACCTAGGGCACATAAATCCCAGAAGACTGGCTTGAAATTATATGGTTTGTAGACTGCATTCTTCAGACTAAAATAAAGAAATGTGCAGTTTCTTTTGCATTAGTGATCCGATTTTCATCTTCAGTCTGCAAGGACATTTTTTCTTTCGTAACCACAAATAGAGTTATTCTTTCATTTAAAAAATGACTTCAAGAGCAGGTACTCATTTTTGAAAGTACCCTTCTGAACCCAAACTTCTTGGGCACTGAGAGAGAATTCAAGACATTATCATTATATACATGCCTGGCTCTCAAATTTGTCACCATGGGCCACTGCCAGAGGCAGGACACTGAGTTCGGTGGGCTTCAGTCTGCACCCCTGTGACTGGTCTTATATATACACACACAGTCTCCTTGTTATGCTTCAATTCCCAAGAAACCTCCTGCTTATAAAGGACAAATACTACATTTGGAGTCCCTCCCTTCATAGGTGTCCTTTGTAGAGCTGTCAGTGTAGCTACATTTCGAGCAAGAATACAGAACCTTTTCCGTGTGCAAGCCATGCTGTTCTCCGGGAGATGCCAACAACAATGTCCAGAAAATTGCTGCTGCCTCATATTTTTTCAAATTTCATACCAGAACCCTGAACTGGGCATAGTTTCACAATCAGTTTACCTCTTTGCTCAGCAAAAAGAAAAAACCAGCTCCTTTTCCAAAAGAATGAGTGTCTTTCACAAGGAATCTTTCACTGCAGCTATCAGTGTCACTAGGAAATGAAAACTTACAGCACGATGCAGGAAAATGTTATTTGTTGTATCACCACAACTCTATAGGACCAGTCACTTGAGGTATAAACAAAATGAACATTTCTGTAATTTTTTTCTAAAAACAAGTAGTTAAGCTAGTGGAGAATTAAGAGGTGTATGCCTGACACTGAATAAAACCTATTTTGTAACTCACTTCATCCTACTTTTTAAAAATGTTTTCTGTAGAAGCTTTCTGGTCACAGTGCTCGTACATATGAAGGAGCTGTTTCCAAGCAAGCTACTGTGGCTAAAAAGTGCAACAGCTATTCAGCACTAACTTTCTTCGCCTGGTTGCTCTCCTTTAAATACAACTATAGGTAATTTTGGTTAGTCCACTTCCAAAGCAGAAGTTAGTGCAGAATGGCTAGTCTGAGTGATTTCTGATCTAGACATGACACAGTAAAATTCTGCTCAGTAGAGAAGATGTTTCCTGCTTCTAACAAAGGCTGAACACTAGTGGGCCAGATGCGAGAAAATACTGGTTTTTAGTAGCTGCATCCTTCAATGACAATTACAGTTAAGCAAATGGTGACTCGTAGCAGTTTGTATAAAACCTCTGAGTTTTTTTCAATTCAGTTTCATTTCCAGACGGAAATCTGGATACGCAACTCACGTAGACTCTCTCCTATTTCTTTGCCAGTGGCACTGTCAGCTGTCTACTAGGCTGAGATTTACCTAGCATACCTCTGTGAGTGTCAGCAGTTGGCATTTAGTCTAAACTAGATGGCCACTCCCCTCCTGGTAACAAGCACAGGCTCATCCAACATTCCTCCCTTTCCAAGACAGCCACCTAAAACAAACGGGAGGGATTGCCTTCTGGAAGCCTTCTCGCATTCCTGCATCGACTTTAGGGGGACTAGTGACTAGTTTAAATTAGGCACTTAATTCTCAGATGGGCAAAAGTAGGTGAAATGAATTAATTAATGTTTTGGATTAAAAAAATTATACTGGGGAAATATACTAGATAGCATAAACTATAAAAAGACTATCCTACAGGACTAATGTATGCAAATAGGACATAAATATTTTGTAAAGTTCAGGTAAGATATCTGTCAGTGAAATTATTAAGCATGAAGCTGACTGCTGTCTGTTAAGTCATTCAAGTAAAATGTATTAACGCCTTCAGTGAATGTGAAAGCATCATGCCGCAATTCCCCAGTCCAACTGATGCAAGCAGACCCTCCTCCAAGCTCCGTCAGTGCTAATGAGATACTGCACAGTTACAAGTGTCTGCAACTACAGGTGAGACTGCAGACCATCACTGTTGCTTTGAGACTTCACATTCCCCAAATTTTTCGGATAAAGAAATACACTTACCTGTTCAAATCACGATGTATGATTGGTTGTGTGAGATTGTGGAGGTACTCCATGCCTTTGGCAACATCTACAGCAATGATTAATTTAGACTGCAGATCAAGAGTTCTGTATTTTGAAAAAAAAAAAAAAAATTACTCAAAGTTAATAAACAGACAAAAATTATCTGTAAATTATTCTTATCTGTAAATCATGGAACCTTTAAAATTGTTTTAAATGCAAAAATGTTATATACTTTATGTAATGTAAATGTATATAATGTAAAATAATGATAATAACAATTTTGTGATTACTTATTAATTTCCCTTGTACACCCAATAATCTGAATCAAAGCTAAAATTTTTCTGGTGTGTTCCTTTCTCTATTGTTTTGTACTTAAATGAATAACATTTACATCAACATAGATTTACTAGTCTTCCAAATTCTGTACCACAAGCCCAAACAGAGAACAGTTGGAATACCTCTTCTGTTCATGAAGCAGGGAGAAGAGCGATCCTCCAGAAATATACTGAGTGACTATAGCAAACTGACTTGGGTCATCTAAGCAAGCTCCCACAAACTGGATGACACATGGATGATTCAATCGGCAGAGAATGGAAACTTCACGGCAGAACATGTCCACATCAGATTTGGAGCAGTAGGTATTGGCTCGATAGCTTAGAATTTACATGAGAGAAAACAGTAAGGCAAAAATATCATAAAATATGGGTTTTTTTAATACTTCGAACTAGGTCATTAACCAAACAAGATGGAAAAGTCTGATAAACTTACCGCTTGATTGCAACAATTTTATTTCTGCATCGTCCCTTATATACTTTTCCAAAAGACCCTAAAATGGTTTAAAATAAATAAGCACAAAGATATTTATGAACATCAGACATTTAAAACAGATGCATTCTTATTTCTGGTACCTGAGCCGATAATCTCATGGAACTCTATTTCAGAGAGCTGAAGATGGAAATGTGATGGCAAACCAGCACGGAGGAGAAGAACATCTGCCTTTTCTGCAAAAGAAAACACTTATCCTATTTGTAAATTGTGGGGTCATGGGGAAGGACATAATATAAGCATTTAACTTCACAAAACTGTTGCACAGTAAAAGCTGATTTTCCTCCTGTAAATTGGTTGACTGGTAATCCTATTCCCTTTTCTTTCAGTAACCACCATAAATCCCAATAACAGCCAAATACTTGCAATGCTATGGTTGCCTTGGGCTTTCTTGGCTTTAAAATCTTATCAGTGATGAACACTGCCCCATAAGCATATTCTGCCTGGATCATGTGATGGTTGTGTAAAATTCTTTATACGAGAATTAGTTCCTTTTTTTTCTGTATAGCTAGTACTCATTATCAATGCAGGGGATGTTATTCCAGATCTGACCTAATCTTCAGTGACACGTGGAATCTAAATTTTGCAACATAATTTAGTTAGCAAACATCTCTACCTTGTTGATCTTTTTGGTTTATTACTACAAAGTTTATCAGAATATTTCTAAATGGAACATTTCAATGCTGCTATGTAAAGGATGCAAGGATTTGATTATATCCAGAGTGAACATTTGAAGTGGAAAATTGAAAGCACCACAAAAAAAAAAAATATTTTAAAGTACAAATATTCATCTGAATGTTTTATCTATATGTGTTTCAGATAAACACAAATTATTTTTGGACAGAATTTTTTGTGTAAAGATAATCGAGGCATTTTACAGTGGGATTCAATATGATATTTGTTTGCATTCATGGATATGTGTGTATTTCATTAGTACTAATTCACAATCACATCCTCTTCTCCAAAGTAATAAAAATTAAAATATTTTTAGAAGTAAATGAAAATAAGATAAATACAGGAATTATCATGATGCTGAGCAACAAAGCTAAGTATATTGTTTCCTAAAATTATCCTAGGGAAGTATAGCTGCTGCTTATGCACAACATTACATTTCTGAGCAATGAAAATTCCAGGAATAATGAATCTTGTGTAGTATGTTTAGGCTGACAAACACCTTGGGTAAAAAGACCGTAAAAGTTCAAGTTGCCCATTGCCATTGAAAATACCTTTAGTCATGCTTTTAATCTTTCCTAGAGGGGATGGAACTGACACATAGGAACCATCTGAAATAGAAGAACTGAATGAATTTTATGGAATTCGAAGACAGTATAAGCATCTGTACTGATAAATTAATGAGGCAATGATTGCTTAAAGAATGAATAATAAAGGGGTGAAAATACACATAAGCACACACATGATTGTGACGTTATATTACTGCGTTCTTGAAAGTAATTTGTATATAGCTTCACTAAATGCTGTAGAACAATACTGGCTTTCACTGGTGTTAAAGAAGGCCAATGTAGCCTTTTATACCAGCTAGATTTTGTAAAGGAACTCTGGTCAGATTCACAAATTCTGCCAATTGGGCTGTGAACATATTGCACTGTTTAGTTCACTGACTAGATTTTCCAAAAGACCTCAGCTTTCTCCATGTACCAAAAATTTCATCTCTTGTTTTTCTGCTTAAGTGGCAGCTGAGTTCTTTTAACAATCAGCATTAAAAAAATCTGTCTGGGTGTGCTAATTGCTTGCCAAAATACATTTCCAATACATGCATAAACTTAGTCCCCAAAAGATTTACAGACACTTGAGAGATAATACACCTAAACCTGGAACAGGTCAAACTATGTAGGAAGCAGATCGATCCTGCTGCTGACTGTAGGGTTCCTCCTGTTTCCACGACAGGAGGAGTCAATGACCTGGACAAGCCGCAATGTATAACATATTCACCCTCTCTGGAGGCAGCATTCTCAACACACTGCAAAATATTTTGTTTATCTAACTGCTTGCATTAATGTTCTTCTTGGCACTTGTCATTTAGTTGCCAATACAAATGAGTATTTTTGTAGGAAAAAGGGTAATTAATTCTTCCCAAGGGGGAATGAGATATCCAAAGATATTAAAAAATATGAAGGGGACCGAGTATAGAAATATACCAAATGTCAGCAATCAAAGAAACCTCAGACCTAAACAACACAAAGAGAATGGCTAAACAAGGTATTAAGGATGTAAAAAGGTATGAGTAATGATTACTAGGGATTGATCTTCATCTCACAGCTTTTAGCTTTTCTTTCTAGTGAGTAATACAATGTGACAACTTGATTTTAAGATAAAGGAAGACTTCTGACATAAATAGAGGGTACCTGGAAAATGGTGATTCTTATGACACTAATTTTCTTTGTGCCAGACAGAACTGATCCAAAGCTCACTGACATCAGTGGAACATTTCCAGAGACTTCAGCGGTCTTTGGATCAGACCCTTCAGTTAGAGAATAAAGTTATTTCTCAGACCATACCGCCTCCAGGTTGTGAGTATTCATTACAGGGTGATTCATCTTGAGGTCTCTTATAATGCTTCAGAAGGGTCACAATGGCATCATGACCTAAGAAAGAAAGTGGAAATATAAGGATTTGCAGGTAAACTCAACAGTATTATTATTTTTAATTGATTTATACAAAATCAGGGGATTTTTAAAAAAAAATGTACAATGTGCCTATGAAACATGTAAACAAAGATACAGCAGCACTAATCTGAAACATACTATGATTCTTAGCTACAGAAATACAGGAAAATACCTGCCAATAAAAACAAACATGTTATTTTCGTAAGTCCACCTAATCCTAAAACGTGATATATGGCAACAGTAAAAAGCTTGCTACAGAAATCCTAAAATGGAAGTTCACAATAGTCTACAATAGGCCTTACAAGTAAAACCAGTGCCCGAAAATATTTCTGTTTTGGTGTCCTAAACCGGTGTTTCGTGTTTGCGTGCCGTGTTTTTCGGGCGGCGGGGCAGGGTCGGCAGGGCCGGCTCCCGCCCGAAGCTGCTGGAAGCTCCCCCGGCTCCAGGCCGGACCCGCCTCTGGCCCAGGCCGAGCCCCTCAGCGACGGCGGGAACCCCTGGGGGAGAACGGACGGATTCCAGCCCCGCCGGGAGAACGGGTTTCGGGAGGGGGGGATGGCCGGGACGAAGCCCTCTGCGGCTGCCGAGGTCAGGGAAGGAGGAGGGGACGCCCCCGCAGCCCGCGGTGAGGCGGCAGGCTGTCCCCCCCCGGCCCGTGGAGGGGAGCGGGGCAGCAGATGCCCACCTGCAGCCCGGGGAGAGAGGAGCCCACGCCGGAGAAGTTGGCGGAGGACTGTCTCCCGCGGGGGGGGACGAGTGAGGGGTCCTCCCCCTGAGGAGGAAGGAGCGGCAGAGACGACGTGTGGTGAGCGGACCCCAACCGCC
>JANHGO010006309.1:0-21579 GCA_024606505.1 Aquila spilogaster
TCTTGATGTGAAATTGCAAAGGAGTTATGTGAAACGTAATGTTTGTAAAATGCTTTGAAGATGAAAAGCTCTACAGTAGGTTTTTATTATTACCAGAGGCAAAGTGAGCAGGAGTGGCTTAATGTTGGACTGTTCATTTCCCAAGAGGTGGCTTTGTTTTGAAGAGTGTACATAATCCACCGGGCTGGAGACAGAATGATCTTATTTCAAGTTCGAATATAAATAAATTAGCAAACTTTCTACCTCAAGATTATTTGCATGAGAGGTCTGTGAAAGAGCAAAGAAAGTTTTGGTACAATCTCAGCCCTGTTTGAAGTAACATTTGTTTGGTGTTGTTGCCTTCTGCTACCCAAAGGTATTTCGAATCCAATCCTTTCAAACATCCTTATCAGCGAAGCAGCGTTTTGCCACAGATCAGCTTTCCTTTTCTACAGCTATGATCATTTTCTGTATTTAATATGAAAGTAATCATGTCTGCATTCAGAAATGGTGACGCTGTATTAGAATTGGGTTTAATTTGGTTTTAATGCTCTGACACGTATAGAAAAACATTATTTCCAGCCCGTATCAGGATCAGAAGCTGATAGGTGGCTGTAGAAATGAGCTGTTGGGAAATCCTTGTACTGCTGCTGTTTCCTTGCCCCTTAGAAAAGGAGGAGCTGCGCAGCTCCATCAGAAATCCAACTTCAGCTCCCATAGCAGGGAAGCTGCCTCAGGGACACGGCTGTCATCACGTGCCCCACCGTCCCCCTCGCCCCTGCGGTGGGCCATCACTTCCAGCCAGCGGCGTTGTTTTGACAGAGCCATTCTGTGGTGTCAGCACCGGGTGCCTCTGGGGAGCCGACACGGCTGGGATTTCTGAGGCGGCTGTTGTTGGTGGAGGGGCTGCTGGGCCCTGGCCAGGCGTGAGGCACTGCGGCCCCACAGCCTTGAGTGGGCCGCCTCACCCGCCGCAGCTGCAGCCGCTCTGGGCTCCTGCCTGCCACTTGCAGAAATCGCTGCGGAATTTGCTGATTCTGCCAGAGCGGAGCTAAACACTTGTTCCCAAGTGGTATGGCCCATCGTTACAGCTGCCGGTTATGAAAAACATGCGAGGGCTTTTATCCGTAATAATCGAGCTTTGTCAGAGTAGTGTGAGCTCAGAACATTTGGAGCAATGCTGTCATGGAGTACCTCCTTGCTTAGCTTACGGGGAGCTTTCACCCCTCATGCTTCAGTTAAAATGCTTTCTCTTATTGACTGCTTAGCCAGAGGAGGAGAGGGAGGCTAAACTTTCCCTCCGTATTGCCGGTGAGAGCTAACACACTGCCCAGCTGTGCTTTCGAACTATTCTGACCTATTTACACAACAGAACCAATCAGAACAAAATTAATGGTTCTGGTGAACTGCTGAACACTGTATTGTAGCAGTTATGTTTGGCAGTGGGCATTCTATTCATTTTTTCCAACGTAGACAAAACCAAAATGCTGCTGAAACCTTAAGTATCAACCATCAGTGAGTAGCTTGTTTCTTCCGTTGCCTTTTGGGGAAAGGGCTGTCATTCAGCTGGAACAAATGCTTATAAAGCGACTGACAAAAAAAGCTTATGAGTAGCTTTAGCATTTTACCATGCAGAATAATCGATCATTGCACAATTTCCAGCAACTTACAGAATGTATCTGCAAATACAGTGGATCTTCTCTCCAAGGTGTAATCTTCTCAAAGAAGCATTAAGTAGGAGGCATGAAACTGTGACAGACTGTAGGAAATGTTGGTTTCCTGCCTTTTTTTATTTTTTTCTGTTTTATAATAGCTGTAGAGGACATTTGTAATTATTTCCTCATTTTTATGTGGTATCCCTTAAGAAATGAATTGAGAAGAAACTAATGTTTCATTTTAGCTATTTGGTCAATTATTCCATATTTCCTGAGCAACAAATGTTCGGTAATTTGGAGGATGCATTCGCTTGACACTCAGGATAAGAGATCTCTCTTTCTATCTTGCACCTGGAATTCAGATTCTGAGAATACTAAAATGAGACTTTTTTTTTAACATGTCTTTTTTTTCCTTCCTGATTTTGTTTAGTGATAGTCCCAATGCTGTCCATGAGGTGGATAAGTGGTTACCACGACTACACTCAGTTGTCATAGGACCTGGCTTAGGCAGAGATGAAGCTCTACTTGAGAATGCTAAGGTAATATGTTTACTGAGGTTTTATTCTCTGTCTTCATGTTGAATTTTATTAACCAATTTCACATCTTTTGCATGATTACACCGGTGTTTCTGATTAGGGTTACTAACTCACAGATTAAACAAAATTGTTGCAATGTATTTCCATAATTGAAAGGATTCTCTGTGATTATTTTCCGTAGTTCATTCTCACTCACTCAATCTATATAAAATTGGTTCTTTTTGTTTGTTTTTTATTTTTGTGTTGTTGGTTTTTGTTTGTTTGTTTCTTAATGAATGGCTAGTATTGTAGCAATTATAATTTAAAGGGAAGAGTTTAACTGGATGTTGTTGACAGAAAATTGCAGCTGTTAATTATGGTCTTCATTATTAAAATTCAGAGGGATGTTTTAAGTTCAGAGACCCACATGGTTGTTTTGCTTTGCTTTTGTTTTGACTGTTGAAGTTGCTAATTAGGAATAGATATTGGCATCTCTAGATTAAAAGCTCTGTGTTTTCTTAGGTGCTGAGCACCTGTTACTGTAAGAACCTCAATATGAATTTGAGATCCTAATTTTAGGAGCTGTATTTGGCAGCATGTGCCAGGAGGGGTACCAAAGAACAGAGATTTGCATCCCCCTGCAATAAGAAATAATAGTCTTAGTTATAAAATGTTGCAGAATTCTACTCTGGATAAAGAAGTAATCCTATTTTCTCTCAAGTCTTAGTGTTGAACTGAAAACAGCTTAGATAGCTCTGTGTGCTAAGCAATAGGCGCCCACACAGTCTTCCAGATGTCCCTGTATTACTCCCAATACATATTTACATGTTCAGAGTGTATGTTTCAGTTCAAACGAAATTGGATTGATATTAATTTTAAAAAGTCTGAGAAGTTACACTGAATTAATCAGTGGTACTAACAGGTGGAATTAATAGAATTTGGAGAAATGTTGGAAGTTAAACAGTGGATTTATGAAGCAGGAGATTAAAGACCACACTATCCAAGATGTGTAGAATGCCTTGGTAGTAGTGAAGGTCATTTTTGCTAAACTTTTGGTAGAGAAAGTTGCCTTTGAAAGTTCTTCCCTCCTCTAAATCTTCTCCTTCCAAAAAATATGTCTTTTATTATACAGAGGTACAAAACTAATAAAAAACATGGATTCAGAGTGGCAATGAAGGAATTTAATACAGTTGATAATAAAGCAGATTTGATCCTAAATGTAAACTTTGATAAAAGATGTTTTTAGAACTTTATTTAGAAATCTTTTTCCAGCAAAAAGATCTGAGCATGCTTTTTCATTTCTTGTTTTATTTTTACTTTTCTTTCTAAAGGAAAGTGACTTTAAACAAAAGAAAATAACACTTTGTTTAGAATATCTAAAATACGTAAGCTTCTTCAGTATAAAAATTCCATCTGGATTTTAAACATATCTGTCGTGTTCTTATATATATTACAGAATTATCTGAAAGATTCCTTTTCTTTATTAAGAATGGTTTTATTGCTAAAAATAATTTTTACTTTCTTAGTAAATTACAATCATACTTTTACTTCAGCTTGAGTATTCTGGTTGAGCTTACTTGCAGTTAATGAAATACAGCCAATGAGGACAAGCCATATGGAAGTTCCTTCATGCTAAAATCTAGGGCCATGTTTATGTGAGCTGTAGATCTGACCTTGTTAATTTCAAGCCACATTAAAGGTAAAGTTCTTTGTCTTTGCTATAATTATGTAAATGTTTGTTAGTTATCCAGTTACATCTTTTTTTTTTTTTTTTTTGCTTATTTGAATACCACAACCGTTATCTCCTAAATTCTTCATTCAACCAAAAGCTTTAATAAGTGCATTTGACTAGGGACAAGTGAACACTGGTTGCATGCTTGAGAAAGGCTGGTGTTTCTCTGTGCTGAGTCTTCTCTTGTTTCAACAGTGAATTTTAAGCTTTGTATCACTTTTCACCTTCCAAAAACCAAGCAAGTAATGATAGCATTGCTGTATTAAACTTTTCTAAGATGCTGGCTGAGTGTGTAATTCTCTCTTCCCTTTAAGCTAACCTCAGCATGCTGTCATTTGAATACAGTGCTGAGATGTAGGTTAGTGTCTGCGTTTGTTTCAGAGTTTTGTATCAGAGTGGCAGTGACAATAAGAAGTTTCCCTTATTCCTCCTTCCTCTTTGAAGTGATGAGGCTTAGTGGTCCATCAGCTCTCTGATGCTGTTTTTATCTGGATCATCAGAGTTGTACAGGCACATTGCCAGTAAATGTATTTGCATGAACAGGCATGTGTTTGGTTTTTTTCTCTCTTCCGAGCACTGAGAAATGAAGATACTAATGCAGTATCCTGCAGTTTCTGGTATATGGACAATGGATAGTGATTTATTGTGGAATAGCTGTAATACTAGTTGATGAGAGTGTGCATCTTGTCACTCAAAACCAGAGACTGCTTTGCCTTCTTGGTGTCATAGAACCGTAGAGTGACATATGTTGGAATGGACCTTAAAGATCATCAAGCTCCAACCCCTCCACTGTGGGCAGGGCTGCCCCCTACCAGCTCAGGCTGCCCAGGGCCCCATCCAACTTGGCCTTGAGTGCCTCCAGAGATGGGGCACTACAGCTTCTCTGGGCAGCCTGTGCCAGTGCCTCACTGCCCTCTGAGTAAAGAATTTTCACCTAATATCTGATTTTCCCCTCTTTTAGTTTAAAGCCATTCTCCCTTGTTCTATCACTGTTAGACTGTACAAAATGTCACTTCCCTTCCTGCTCATAAGCTCCCTTCAAGTACTGTAAGGCTGCAATGAGGTCTCCCCAGAGCCTTTTCTTCTCCAGGCTAAACAAACCCAACTCCCACAACCTTTTGTTCTAAGAGAGCCCTTTGGTCACCTTCATGGCCCTTCTCTGGATCTGCTCCAACAGCTTTGCATTCTTCTTTTGCTGGGGGCCCCAGACCTGGACACAGGTGTCTTTATGATATCACCTACTTTCTTCCCACTTATAGAATCATAGAATTGTTTGAGATGAAAGGGACCTTTAAACGTCTTGTAGTCCAACTCCCCTGCAGTGAACAGGGACACCTACAGCTTGATGAGGTTGCTCAGGGCCTGGTCCAGCCAGACCATGCATGTCTCTAGGGAGAGTGCATTCACCATGTCTCTGGGCAGCCTGTTCCAATGCTTCACTACTCTTATTGTAAAAGACTTCTTTCTTATATCCAGTCTAAATTTCCCCTGCTTTAGTTTGAAACTGTTTCCTCCTGTCCTGTCACAGCAAACTACTGAAGAGTCTGTCCCCCTCTTTCTCATGGCCTCCCTTCAGACACAGAAAGGCTGCTGTCTTAATGCCCTCAATGGGCATGGCATTTCATGTCCTTTCAACAGCCTGGTGGAAAAGAAGCATTTTATGATCAGTTTGCTTTTATGTTTTTCCTGAGTGTAGTGATACTCTTTGAAGACATACTCTTAGATTTCCTATGGTTGACTGATTCTGGCTGTAGTTCCATTTACAAGACCTGCTACAAGAAGCTACTCAAGAAGTTTTTTCCCCCTCTTTTGTGTGAGCTTGTGCTAAAACCTTTACGTACTACTCCTCAGCTGCCTGGGTGAGATCTGATGCTTCCTAGGTATGGGATTGCAGGATCAGGATCTGCGGTTTCACAAAAATGTACTAAAGAAAGCTTTTGTTGGGTCCTAATACTTGCCAAGCTGAATTCCATGCAGATATAGAAGCTCTGGACTTGGCCTGGTTAGACTCTCTGGAACAAATAAGCAGTCTAAGCTATTCCCCTGAAAAAGAAGGGAACAAAGGATCGTTTCTCCTCCACTTCTCAGCTCTGGAGCATGCAGATTGAATTGTCTCTGTTCCCCATTCTGCTTCAGTCTTCCAAAGTGCCATTGCCATGTCCTTTGTGGAGCTTGTCTTCCACAACTGGCTTCCTTGTAGCCATCATCAGGCTATCTGTTTTTCCCCTTCAATGTCTCTGACGTTGGTTGGAGACTAAAGTACTACTGCTTCCTTGTGTTTACTGCAGTTGGTATGCAGCTGATGCTGGTTTGGACTCTGCTGAGACAGAGTTTAGCTATTGCATGCAAGCAAGGCCAAGGTCACTCATACTATTGTCTGTCATTGCTTAAAGGCAGCGTATTTCCAAAGTGATTGACTATTTTCGTTTTATTTCACATGGAAGTATTGCGTCCGTGTCGTATCTCCCCACCGCAAGGTCTTTCATTCAGCCATTCCAGGGATGTTTGCACTTCTGGTCTTACAGTGATCTAATTTTTCTTGTAGCATGAGTCTTGGAACCAGGGGAATTCTCATCTGAAGAGCAATTCTTTGGGTTTGTAAGAGAACCAAGTTCCTATTCTGCAGGATGATGAATGCAGCTCCTAAGGAGACTTTGGAAAGGAGTATTATCTTCCTTGTGTAGTCCTTGGGAAGAGCAAACAATGATCCCTCATGCTTTTGGATGTTCTGCATTCTGCCTGCTGCCTGGCAGTTACGCGTTTATGGGCATAGCTATGTCCTGTATCACTTTCCAGCCTCTTTTCATGTCTTTCCCTTTCTCATCCTGTCGTGAGTGTGATATTCTTGACAATTTTTCTGCTTCTGAGTTCAGTGAATCTCTTACTGGGTACATTACTGGCTCTGTGCTCAAGACTGTTGTGGACTGATACAGAATTGCTGTTGGAATAGCAGTTACTATTGGTATCAAGTAGAGGAAAGCATTCATCCTTATGAAGAGCCTTATTTCTTATTGAAGCATGTCTTATGTTGAAATCATCTTCTGTTGTCATAAGTTTCATTGCCTCTTTCCCTGAACTAGTAGCACTGAATCCTGGACTTGGCCACTCCAGCCTTTCTGTGTTTTCTCTTGCAGCAGCAAAGCTAAATTGCTGTTCTCAGCAGAACAGGCTTACTTTCATTCTGTATGAGAGGTAATGATTAATAGCAAAGTGGCTCTGTGTAACTCGCATTACATGGTAAAATCAGCTGGGTTCTCAAACTGCACACTCATTCCTCTTACTCAATTCTCAATCTTTGTTTTAGCTCCAATAAAATGTTTGGAATACCAGCTGGGGTTCTTCTGTCTGAAGCCCTTCCTGGCTGCCATTTCTGCCTGCTGATGTTGGTAGATAACACCAGCCTTCTCACCCCCCCGATGCTACCCTCATGAGACTCTCACACCAGTTGTTCAAAGAGCATTTTCTCCTGAAGATCTCTGTCTGCTGGGATACACGCTTCAGAAAGCACATTTTCTTTTGAATGTCTAGTTAAGGTTGCATGGAATTTTCTTGGCTTTAAATACTACTTGCAGGGAGTGACAGAAGTTTGGGCCATTGTCATGGGTCACCTCCATAGAGCCCATTTGAAGTTTTCTCTTTTAAGTGGATTCCCAGTCCCACCTCAAATGAAGTATCAGTCTTTCTGCCTTCATGTTTTGTTGGTGGGATTCATTTCCCACCTTCAGGCCCCATGTCTTCAAGATTTAGGCTGAGGAGGTCTTCGCCTAGGATGAGGCAGATGCAGGGATATGATGGTGCTGTATTTCTCTAAGAGTTGTACTGGTGCAGGTACAGCTTGGGAACACCAGCCCTAAGCAGATAAATGCTGTTGGTTATGCTGAGCAGTATTGCTGCTTATGCTCAGAACTATTAGTATTCTGTGGCTTCCTCACAGATGTCTTGATTCTAATCAGTTTCAAACACTAGAACAGTGTTTGAAAATATGCTAACAGGACCTTAAATACAGGTTTACGCAGCTTGCAAGCAGAATTTATTCTCTAATATATGTAATGGATCTTGATGAAAGTCATTCATGGTAAAACGGGATGTTTATTTGCTTTCTGTATGCAGGCTTATATTGTTGTTTAACTTGATTTTGAAACTTAAGGTGTTTGTAAGCAAAATGTTGGCATTGAATGCCTTCTCAACTCTTTCTGAGCAGAGCAGTATTCATCGAGAAACTGTAAGAAGAAATTGGCAGTGATAACTTACGGAGTTCAACTTAAGTTTATGTATTTCATTTTAAGGCAAAATGCCAGCAGCTCACTGGGAATGTCTTAAGCCAAATTTAACATTAACATAACCAACCATAAGTTGGAAACCTTAAGGAGTTTGCTTTCTGACTGTAAATGTTCAGTGGATGAGACAGCATGTGAAAACTTAGTGCATTTGTTTATTCTGCTTCAGAATTCTTCCTTTGGATTGGAGTAAACAGGATTATTGTTTAAGCAGGATTTGTATGGGTGTAGGGAATATATAAATATAGCATCCCAGGTGGTTTCTTGTACATTAATTTGGTGGAGGGGGAGGTAACCAAAAAGGAGCACTCTTCTGCATAACTGGAATGGTATTTCAGAGGCTTTTGCTGTGCTTTCTTGTGTTCAGACATTACTTATGATTATGTCACTTTTAAAATATAGTGTATGACTGAGGCAAATGTTAAGCTGCAGTTTCTCCTCCAAGTCAGCAAATGATCTGCCATGAATTCAAACAGAGAATCTACAAGTAGATTATTCTTCCATTATTTTTTTATGTGGAACAGAACTGTTTTGATTAACTGCCACCTACAGCACTTTCAGTCCTGTTAGTTTTAACAGCAGCTTTTAACATTTCCCAAAGCACTTGATGAGGTTGCGGGGTACTCTTTAGGAAAGTTGTTTTCATCGTCTGCCTGGCTTAAATGAAATATTTGCTTGTGCACCTGAAGTTTTGGATAAAAGGGCCCAGCATGTGATACTAGAGTTAAAAGACAAACGACCCAATTACATGGAACGTCACATAAGGCATGAGATAAAGATGCTATTTGTGTCAAGGAAGGGATATTTGTCTCTGTTAAATGATTCTTTCATTCAGGTAGTATGAGTGGTGGTCAGTAGTTAATCATTTCATGTGTAAGGTTCGAGGACTTTCAGTGATTAGTGAGCTAGTGATAGTTATGCATACAGGAGTATATAAAGTAAAACTGAGGCAACTGGGCAGGTGATTTATATAAATCTTGCCCACAAAGCAAGACTTTGATTGGCATTGCTGGATTTTGAAAGGAGGGCGAGTTCTTGGATTACTCTGTGGGAATTAACAAAGCCAGAGCAGGACCTTTTGAAGTTAACTGCATGTTTCTACCAGTAGGTTAAAAAAAGCAGTTAACTGAAAAGATGGCTCTAATGCGAAGAATCCCAAGCAGAGGAACTCCAGTTTTCACATGTTTTTTAAAAACCTTCTGTATCAAAGCTATGCTGTTTAGGGATGTTCCTTTCCCTGCCGACCCTGCCATCCCCAGGAGCTGTGGCTGTAGCCTCGAGCACAGCCTGGACTTGGAATATTTGCGTGCCTCTAACTGTGCAAGATGACAAACTTGTGCTTGCTAAGCCCACTTTCCAAGCATCTCTGCCACAGAGCTGCATCCTGACCTCTGTGAAGCTGAGTGCATGCTAACTCTGCATTTCTCCAGGCTCAAAGCAAGGAACACAGAAATACTTCCTAGGGATTTTAGTGTCCATCTGTAGGAGTTGGTGTGCAGTGTGCTAGGGAGGAACTTGTCTTTTTTCTACCTAGGCACCTTGGGGGGGGGGGGGGAAGGCACAGAAACATTTCCAGCTACAGCATTTACAGGAAAAATTCTGAATATTTCTTCATTTTTATCTCTTTGTTGCAAACAAAACTATGGATTCAGCATGATGAAAATACAAGCAAATATAGGAGGCATTTCAACAGCAGTTTCTGACCCTTGGAAGGCATTGACAGCTTTCAGTAGCATGGTTTTGTTTTTGTGGTGGTGATTTTTTCTTTTGTAAAGAGGGCTGCCATTCCTTTTTGATCATTTAAGGTTGCACTAGTCATAACCAGTGCCAGGTTATGCTCATTGGCATGTCTGTGCCACTCAGAGCTAGGGACTATTGCTTCCTCAAGTCTGGCTACTCCAGCTTAGTCAGCCCGGGTTGGTCCAGTGTTTTCAGGTCAGTACCACATGCTGAACAGTGGAGCTGAACTGCAATTATCAGTCACCTTGGTGTAGCCAATATTTCTGAACTAGTATCTGCACTTTTAGAGAACGATTCTGTCAGCCTCTTTGATTACCCTGCCAGAGGACTGCAGGGTAAGATAACTGACCCTTGGGTCAGTACCAGGACCAGTGCTCTTTAATATCTTCATCAATGTCATCGACAGTGGGAATTGAGTACACCTTCAGCAAGTTCCCAGATGACACCAAGCTGTGTGGTGCAGTCGACATGCCTGAGGAATGGGATGCCATCCAGAGAGACATAAACAGGCTTAAGCAGTGGGCCCAGGAGAACCTCATGAGGTTCAACAAATCCAAGTGCAAGGTCTTGCACCTGGATTGTGGCAACCCACTCACACTCCCCCCATCAGTGTAAGCTGGGGGATGTAAGGATAGAGCACAGCCCTGCTGGAAAGGACTTAGGGATACAGGTGGATGGGAAGCTGGACATGAGTCAGCAGTGTGCCCTCGCAGCCCAGAGGGGCAGCCGTATCCTGGGCTGCATCAGAAGAAGTGTGGTTAGCAGCACAAGGGAGGTGATCCTGCCCACTACTCTTGCTGGTGAGACCTCACCTGGAGTACTGCATCCAGATGTGGAATCCTCAGTACAGGAGAGACACAGACCTATTGGAACACATCTAGAGGAGGGCCACAGAAATGATCCAAGGGATGGAACACCTCTCCTACAAGGTCAGGCTGAGAGAGCTGGGGCTGTTCAGCCTGGAGAAAGCTCCAGGGAGACCTGGCAATGGCCTTTCAGTATCTAAAGGGGGGCTATAAGAAGAAAGGGGACTCTTTAGGAGGGTCTGTTGTGATAGGACAAGAGAAAATGGTTTCCAACTAAAAGAGGGGAGGTTTAAACTGGATATGAGAAGAAGGTTTTTTAAGGTAAGGGTGGTGAGGCACTGGAACAGGTTGCTCAGAAATGTGGTAGTTGCCCCATCCTTGGAGACATCCAAGGTCAGGCTGGGCAGGGCTCTGAGCAACTTGGTCAAGCTGACAGTGTGTAGATGTCCCTGTTCATTGCAGGGGAGTTGGATTAGATGAGCTTCAAAGGTCCCTTCCAACTCAAATGATTCTATAATGTTGATGAGCTTTGCAGGCCTCAGCTGACTGGAGTTCTAAGTACATGAACATAGACTCAGTGGTAAGGTACATAGTGCCCAGATGCCAAGGCAATCTGGCATTTACTTATTTGGACAAGCGAGGACATTACTCTCAGAAATCTGGTTATGACAAGTTGTAGGCATGTAAACTTGTTTAAAGGACCTCACCTGCTTAGCAGCCCTCTGAAGATATTTACTTTGGAATATCTAGCAGAAAATTTAGTTGCATACTTGGCATTTTCAGATTGCAGTAGAATGCATTTTGTATGAGATTATAGGAAGAGTATACTGCTTACTGAGGTGTTAGGATGACTTTGTGGTCAGTGCTATCCATTATTGTGGCATGCTCAGTTTTGAACTGTCTTCAAACATACGGATTAAGGAATTTTGCCAAGAATGGTCCAGGACATGGCTCTTCTAAAGGGACCTAGGAAATGCAGTGTTTATTGCTGGTGTCAGTAAAGGAAACCTTGCCCACGGTATCTTTCCTTGCAAGGTGAAATGATGAGAGTGTGATGTATCTTTAGTGAAAACTGATTACTGTTCTGGGATAAATGTTACTGATTCATATGCTGCTATAGTGGTTTTCTGTTTATTTCATTAAGATTCAATCTTTTATTGAAATAATTGGCTCCAGTTTCCTGATTCTTCCCTTTCAAATCCTGAATGCAAGGTTACGATGTAGCTAAACCAGTTCATCAGGAAAACCACAAGTTTACTACTGATAGTATATCAAACATCATTGCAGGTATTCTTTTCTGCAAGTGCACATCTAATTAAAAAAGCTGAAAAGTATACTTAAGGCAGATGTGGGCAAAACTGTATGTAATGGTCTTTTCACAGATGCCATGGAGGGCCAGGTTGAATTCTGTTAAACACAGACAGAGTAAATAGGATACATGTGCTAGTGCTGATCCATGGGCTTGATGGGACGAGTCCTGGCTGACTGTAAGAAACTGTGGATGTTCACTTGGAGCATGCTGCCTGGTGTCTGCTCCTTGTGCCTTAAGATTCATGCCTTATGCTCTGTGAAGACTTCCTTAGCTGGCTGATGCTTCAGTTGTACCTGGGAGCTCCATAGCAATTTATTCCTCCCTGAAATGTTCCCCTCATTCTCCTCCTAGTTCCTGTTTCTTGCAGGCAGTGTCTTTTTAGAATGGTGAAACTGTGCAAGGCTCCTGCATGTCTCTGTTACCGTGGCATTGGTGGCCATCGTCTTCCATGGCAAGGTCACAGGCTGTAGGCTGGATAAATCACTTAATGGGTGTTAGGTTTTTTTTTTGGCATTATTTTACCTTCTTTCAGTAGTAGCCTGCCCATTTGTTTCTCCAAGCTTCTTTCCTGACTGGATGATTCTGATGTCATGTATTTGTGGTTCTAGTTTTCAGTGGGTTTTGTTTTGTTGTTGTTTTTTTTTTTTGACAAAGGATTGGAATTAGGCTTTGGAAATCTATTTTATAATTGCCATTTGAAAGCTGGAACAGAGAACAGATTTCTACTAGAATTAATGCATTGCATTTCAGGGAATAAAGACGGAAATTTTTCGCCCTTACTCTGTAAATTTTCCCAATTACAGTTAAGGGTTACCTTTATCCAGATAGAGCACTAGTTCCTACTGTGACACAGCTTGTTTCTCAGTTTTTACTGAGTAGGTTGCTGGCATACAAATCCCACATGGCCAGTCATAGAAGGAAGGTTTTTCAGGGAATTGTGTGTTTCAAGAGTGGAGTGGGAGCAGATTCAGGTTAATTTTACCCTCTCTGGTTCCCTTCCCTTTAGGACCTCCACTAAAAATCATAGTTACCAAAGGACACTATTTTGGGTATTCCTAAATGTCAGGTATTTCTTGCCACTAACAAATGATAACTGTGTGGGATGTTGTCACTTATAGCACCTTCAGGAGGTGTTATTAGTCTCGGGTCATTTCAAAAGGCAATGTCTTGGTTTTGTCATTGATACCTGTATGTGTTGCTGTTTGTCTGTGTGGAAACGTACCTTAACTTTGGAATTTGGGTGTTTTATTAGCAAAATTTCTTAGTAGTTTTAATTAGAAATATTTTAAGTTCTTTCCCATATAAGTGACTGTTACTTGGGATAGAATTGTACAGCTAGTTCTTGCTCTTTCAAAGAGTTCTACTTGACAACATTAAATAGATTTTGGTGTGAAAGTGAAATTATCCTGAGCTGTATTTATTATACAATCACAATGAAGGTTCTTCCAAATACTGTAAGTATTAACACAGGAAAGCCCATACTGAACATGGAGGTACATTTTCAGATGAAAATTCATTTTTGTGCTTCCAGAAATAAAATACTCCCCATAGAGGATGTAACCATTATTGCTGTAAGCACTACTTATTAAAATAACCCTTGTATGCCATATTTGCAGTAATAGAGTGTTTAAATGGGAGTTTCATCTCACCTGATTCTTGATGTCTGAAAATACGGCACTAAGTTTTCTCTGCTCCCTCTGTAAGAACTGAAGAGGGACAGATATGTCTGCTGGTTATCCATCCCCCCCTAAATGCAGTGCCTAAGCCAGATGCACTCTTGTACTGAGCCTTTTGACCTTTAAATGGCAGCAGGTGAGATGAATCCTGTCCACAATCAATAAGAAGCAGAGGTTCCCCAATGAATGTTGTGCCCTTCAAGAGGTGGTTATGTTATGAGTACTCTCTTATCTCTGATTTTTGTGGTTACCACATTATCCCTTCTCTCCGCACAACTTCCTCTGTGAGGTTCCATGTCTGTCAATAGGCAGCTTCTGTCTGGGTTTATAGAACAGGAAGAAAGGAAAATAATTACTTTTGGATTTTTGTTTTTGGAATTAAAAAAAAGCTTTCTAAATAAGGGAATGGACTTTGTATCCCCTGATTGTTTTATAAAGGGAGAAAGGGAAAGCGAAGATTGCTTCAATGTTAGATTAGAAATTGGTACCTCAGGGACTCAGTACACAACAAACGTTGCTTGGCCAGTGGATTTTACTTAACAAGATGAAATTTTTCTTCAGAGCAGAGGTCAAACGCCTCACTTAGATTGTGGAGAGGATGTTAGAGAAGTGGGAGTTCAAATGTTATTAGGAAGAAACGTCTTATTTCTCTGGGGTGTGCCGGTGACCTAGCCTTCCAGAAGCTGTTTACCTGTACATATCCTCCTGTGCTTGTAACTTCCACCTTTTTTTTTCCTTAAGCTTAAATTCTTGAGGTGAACAGTGAATCTTCAGAATTCATTGATTTAGCCTGTTGTTTTATATATATGTATATATATATATATGTAGAGAGAAATTCTAACTAGCAGTCAAGGGGCCAGAAAATAACAACAGCCAAACCTTAATTGTTTCAGAAACAGAAAGCACTTTGGCAAAATTAATTCACTGGACTAATGAAAATAAAGTTAAAAGAATTGTTTGAAGAGATATTGACTTCTGAGGTGTGATGTGTTGCGTCAGACTTGGTTAGGGGAAATCTTTATTCTATTCCAAAAAATGAAGTGTCATGAAAGATTGGTGTACTGAAACGGGCATACCAGAATAAACTGAGGATTCATCTTAATTAGCAGTGGGACACTACTCATTTTAAATGTACTGAAGGAATTTGAGGAAGCTGCTAATGAACAAAAATATTATTTCTGATTAAAGCCGGTTATAAAATGAGGTTGCACTGAATGGTATTCATATCATCAAAAACTCTGGAGGATGTTTTTTCTTACACAATATCATGTTAACCTCTGGAGTTCAGTGCCATATGATATCTAGTAAGAAGAGCCTAGTACAGTTCAAAGGTAATGGACTTCTGTATGTATAACATTCATTTATACAGAAGAAAATACAAACCTGGGTGCTAGATCCACAGCCTTGTCTTATTGTAACCATTGAGTCAAATTAAGTGTAATTGTTAATTAACTTAAAACAACAGGTGCAAAGCAGTACAGTTTCTATGAAGGAAATGTGAACATCTGTATAGAATAATTTTAATGAATAAAGAATCGTAGCATCATAGAATGGTTTGGGTTGGAAAGGACCTTTAAGATCACCTAGTTCCAACCCCCCTGCTATAGGCAGGGACACCTCCCACTCGACCAAGTTGATCCGAGCCCCATCCAGCCTGGCCTTGAATGCTTCCAGGGAGGGGGTATCCACAGCCCCTCTGGGCAACCTGTTTCAGTGTTGCACCACCACCACAGTAAAGAATTTCTTCCTAGTATTCTAGTCTAGTCTAAATCTACCCTCTTCCAGTTTAAAGCCATTTCCTCTTGTCTGGTCGCTACATGCCCTTATAAAAAGTCCCTCCCCAGCTCTCCTGTAGGCCCCCTTCAGGTACTGGAAGACCGCTATAAGGTCTCCTCAGAGCCATCCCTTCTTCAGGCTGAAGAGTCCCAGCTCTCAGCCTGTCCCCACAGGGGAGGTGCTCCAGCCCTCTGATCATCTTTGTGGCCTTCCTCTGGACCTGCTCCAACAGCTCCATGTCCTTCATTTGTTGGGGGCTCCAGAACTGGATGCAGTACTCCAGGTGGGGTCTCATGAGAGCAGAGTAGAGGGGCAGAAAAACCTCCCTCGACCTGCTGGTCACATTTCTCTTGATTCAGCCCAGGATACAGTTGGCCTTCTGGGCTGCAAGCACACATTGCTGGCTTATGTTGAAGCTTTGATCAACTGACACCCCCAAATCCTTCTCCTCATGGCTGCTGTCAAGCCATCCTCTGCCCAGCCTGTATCTGTGCTTGGGATTTCCCTGACCCAAGTGCAGGACCTTGCACTTGGTCTTGTTGAACTTCATGAGGTTGGCATGGGCCCACCTCTCAAGCCAGTTCAGGTCCCTCTGGATGGCATCCCTTTGCTCTAGTGTATCAGTTGCTTAGCTTGGTGTCATCTGCAGACTTGCTGAGGGAGCACTCGATTTCACTGTCCATGTCACCTACAAAGATATTAAATAACACCAGTCCCAGCACCGATCCCTGAGGAACACCATTCGTCACCGGTCTCCACTTGGACATTGAGCTGTTGACCGCAACTCCTTGAGTGTGACCATCCAGTCAATTCCTTATCCAGTGAGTGCTCCATCCATCAAATCCATTTTTCTCCAATTTGATGGTGTTGCACAGGACAGTGTCAAATGCTTTGCACAAGTCCAGGTATATGACATCAGTTGCTCTTCCTTTATCCACTGAGGCTGTAACTCTATCATAAGGAGCCACCAGGTTTGTCAGGCATGACTTGCCCTTGGTGAAGCCATGTTGGTTACCACCAGTCACCTCATCTTTATTTTCCACGTGCATTAGTTGGGCCTTCAGGAGAATCTGCTCCCTGAGGCACAGAGGTGAGGCTGACTAGCCTGTAGTTCCCTGGATCTTCTTTTTTTCCCTTCTTGAAAATGGGGGTTATGTTTCTCCTTTTCCAATCAGTGGGAAAACGTAACATAAAGAAGTGATTCCATCTCGTAAGTTTCTTAAAATCCTTGAAAGAAAGGCTACCCGGTGTTCAGCATGCCATGGCTAGCTATGTTCTAAGATTCCATCCTCACATAGCTGCTGAATATACTTATTTGTAAATTTGAATATTTTTGTAGTAGCTGAATGGTATGAGTTGTGTGAAATTTGCTATTCAAAGTTATATAAGTAGCTGAATATAAAAGAGGACCTGTGGCATTCCCCTGGAATCCCAGGAGGAGTGAACACCTGGCAGTCTGTGAAACATAGCCAAAGCTGAGACCTGTGCAAGTGTGTACATGTAATGGAGAGGTTTATATTCTGTAGTGACTTCTAATGTAGCTGCAGCTGTATACTGAGAGAAGTCCTCAGGCTTATTGCAGTGGGTTGTGTTTCAGTCGCACACTTGCAACATGAAAACAGCACCCAAACAAATAAAAGCAATGTTGGGTTGAAGCACACTGCTATATTCTGGTGATCCATTTAAAAACAGAAGGGAAACATTGCTACTGAAACTGGAAAAAATAGAATCATGTAGGAGTGAATGAGGATATGTACATTCTGTCATTAATAATTTACAGGAAGCAATGTGGGCTGTGTTTATTTTGACCACAAGAACGGAGGTGCATTCAATACCCTGGAAATTAATTAAGTTACATTACTCATTTGGATTTTTCTCTTTTTTCTTACTTGGAGAGGTACATTTCCCATATGTGACTTGGCATCACAAGTCTCCTACGTCAGAGCAGTGAGTTAGGCATTGTTTTCTTGTTTGCTTATCAATACCACCGTGTCAGTTGTGTATGGAGGAACCCTCTTGTCACTGCTTGAACTAGGGAGGGAACGATGCCATTGTAAAATTACCAGTGGATATGAAAATGTCTTCTTTTGCTTTGAAGAATGTAACAGAATTTATTATACTGTGAAAAAAGCATGTTATATGACCAGATTTGTAGTACAGCACCTACCTTTTAGACAGGATGAAAATGTAGAATTTATTTTGGATGTTGGAAGTTTTAAATTTGCAAGCATCTTAAAGTCATCTGCTTTTATTTGCAGGCTATTATAGAAAAATCAAAACTGAAAGGAATACCTATCATTATTGATGCCGTAAGTATATTTTTGTTTCGTTCAGTGGCTTGACATTTAAGAATCTATTCAGAAAATGTTTTTCTTGCTGTTTCTTGCAGGATGGACTGTGGCTTATTTCCCAGCAGCCTTCTCTTATTCAAGGGTACCAGCGAGCTATTCTTACTCCAAACTATATGGAGTTTAGTAGACTGTATGAAGCCATGGTGAGCTATTTTCCTTTTTCGATACTTAAGTACACACAAGCTTAGTCTCAAAGACTTTAAAAATGAGCACCCTATTAGTGGACTAAACATTATGTGCTGCTACTTCTATGCAAGATAAACATTGTCTAGGTTTTTATTTTAGGGCATAATTGCCTCAGTAGTGCGTATTCTTAAACAGAGCTCTCCTTTACGGAAGACCCTCTCTTAGGTATTTCTGGCACTGCAATGGGTATAGAATAAAAATACCTGGAAAGGCTGATGATGATGCTTTTTCTTTTCTCCACGCGTGCTGAAGTAGCATGTGTTAGAATGTTTTGTTCTAGTAATAAAATATGTACTGTGTATGGAATTCTTGTGTTATAGCTTAGAGACCCCGTAGACAGTAGTGATCATCATGGATGTGTGTTAAGACTCAGCCAAGCCTTGGGGAATTTGACAGTTGTTCAAAAGGGAGAACGAGATCTTATTTCAGATGGAGAGAAAGGTAAGTAAAACCCTTTGCTCTTAGCAATGTAATTTTTTTGTTTGTTTTCAGTTGAAGTCCAGTGGTTGGACTGTATAGGAACTGTTTGACTGTATTCTTCTGACGATTGAGAAGGGGGAGGAAAGGCTGTCTTTGCAGATCACCTTCAGATGCCTTATGTATGTCGGTATTTTAAAAGAGGGCAATTTACTTGCTGAAAAAAGTTGCTTATTTTGTTTTGAATGTAAGTGGCTGTAACATATGTCTTACATCAAATGCATATTAAGAAACTCATTCATAGAATCATAGAATGGCTTGGGTTGGAAGGGACCCCAAGGATCATCAAGTTCCAGCCCCTCATTCTTTATTTTTGTAAAGCTGTTTAAAAGGCCTTCACTGAGATGGTCTTAGTGCAGATGTCATTGCTAAATTCATGCAGAATAATGCTATTCTTACACACATATATATTATCTTACACACACATATATTGATGTGTCTAAAAAAAAGATGATGTCTTGAGGTTCACGGACTGCTTAGTTGCTCGTTATTGTCCACCATGAGGTTGCAGATTAGTATGTATGTATATGATATATACATTACTCCTGACAACTTTTTTTTTTAAATTTAGCTCTAGGTCACCATTACAACTTCTAAAAAAACGGTCACTTATTAATGTGGTGGAAGTATACTTAATAAAATTAGCTGCTTGTCGGATGTTAAGATCGTTTGCTGTGATAAGTATAAAATTAATTCATGAGTGTCTTCGTCCCATTTTGACTACATGGCATTATTTCACATACATAACAAGCAGCAGCCCTGCCCTAATTACTTGAAATGCTAATCTCTGATAAATATTTGTGTTTTCAGAATCTTTTTGCATATCTTTTTGCATTATTAGGAGCCATGGGAGTCTTTTATAACAGAAAAGCACGTGTAGTACTATCACAGTTGGTTTGTGCAGAGCCACCTTCCACATAGCCCCATTAGTACAGATACCGTAGCAGACTGTGAAGCAAGCTGAGACTGGAAACGATGCAGTTATGCCTGTGTGGTGAAGGACTTTGGGTCATGCAGCACCCAAATTGCCTTGCATAAGGTCTGCCATCGTATTTGTACCAACAGCAGACTTGATTTGCAACCTTGGACAATCAGTCTGGGCTTAACGGAGAGTGATCTACTCCAGAATAAAAAATACCCTGGCTCCAGTTTATGCTGTCTAGAGACCTTTAGAGTACTGTAGCAAATCTTTCTGCGTTTTTTGTATCAGCCATGTTATTTTTGTGCAGGCTTGTTGCTTTTGTGATGAATGCTAGGAAAATTGGGTGACACTTTAGACTGAGCACATTGCCTCATATATCTCTGTTCTTTTGGGTTGCACTTCTTGAGGTAAGTGTACTCTCACTGCTCGCTGGAGAGAGGAGACACTCAGTGTCTGTTGTCCCTTGTCACTCAAGGTTCAAAAAAGGAGGAAGCAACTGAAAGTCTTTGCAATTTCAATTTTGAATGCTCAGGCATGGCACAAGTCTGCTGTCTGTCTCATGTGTTTTTGGGGCTCTCACTGTTGTTTTTTTTTCCCACCTTTTCCTTCTCTCACATTCTGATTTTTTTCTCTTAGCTAAGTGGCTTTTTAATTTGAAATAAAAACAATTCTGTGCCTTTGTAGCAATTGTTTGATACAGCTATAGGGCCATTTTCATGTTCTTACATTGGTTTTATGATTGATGGCTTTCTCTCTCCTGAATTACAGACATTACTGAGCCATGAGAAAGCAGTTGTCAAGTTTAATACAGATTATAGTGTCTACTACAAACACTGGTTTTAGGGTTTGTGTTGCTGGTAAAAAGTTCCTGAGAATTTTGCAGAAAAGACTTCAGCTTCCTTTTAACAATAACATTCTTTGGGTCTGAGAGACACTGATGGTCAATTTCTGATAGGCTCCTCCAGTGCAGCACAGAGCATGCTGTTGTGTCGCTGACCTTGAATTCTCTCCCAGGTTTTCCATTCTGAACTTACTGCTTTTTGCATCTGTCTGTTCTTTTGATCTGATGTCGTTATTTTTCAGCTGAGACAACATACGTGATGATTCCAGTGTGAGGGAAATGCAGTTCACTGGATCAGGCAATGTCCTCTGAGCACAACTGAATATTATGAAAACATCTATGTTCTCATTTTGCCTTTTATTTTTCATATCATCATCTATCTATTGTGCTTTAGCCTTATCTGTTTTTAGGCCTTTCCTGCTTGAGCTCCTGTGCCTAGCACACTGATACTGCAGTGTCCAGCATCACTTTTAAACTTTCTCCTTTAGGCAGATAACGCATGCATATTTTCTGAAGAGTTAAGTCTCTGCTCTCCAGAAAAAGTAGAAATTGCAAACTTAGCTATGTAGCTGTGGTGTGCAGTGCTTGGCTGGTGTGGAAAGAAAGCTTTTTGAGTATACAAGGCAGTGCAGCAGGGAAAACGACGGCTTGGTGAATACTTTTTAGCTTAGGACTGATTGTAGTGGTTATTTTCACTATCCTTTTATTCATGTGTCTGTAGGAAATTCAGTTGACAATTTACTTTTGTTAGCTTAAAACCAAGAGGGTTATAAAGTGCTTTGATAGTGAGCTGGAAGTATGGGTGCTGTTGGTGAATGATTGCTATTAGCAGATAACTCTGTAATCGGAACAATAAGCTCTGATTGGAAGCTGAAGTTTAAACAACTCACATCACAAGTAAGACAGATTTTATTAAGAGTCAAAGAAATTAGCTATGAGAATAACATACCAAGAATGCTGATAGATTCCCAAACTGTAAAATGTCAGGACACCTTTTAAGGCTGTTTTATACAAATCACATCAGATGATTCAAGTGGTTCATGGTAGCCTTAAATCACATACATGGCCTCTGTGAAATCAGTAACAGTCTTCCACTACAAATGAGGCTCTCCTAAAATGTCTCAGTTTCAGTTAATAGCTGCCAACTGCCCTGTAAACGTAATTGGCAAGATTTTAAATTAAGTTTTATATACTCTTTTTCTCTTTCCTTTTGCAATTTCACATTATAGCTTGGTCTACACTTGTTGATTCCCTGCTCTACAAAGATGAGCTTCACCATGCTCTTGGTAGGTGATATCAGTGCCATCACTGACCAGGGTAGGAATGAGTACTCA
>JANHGO010006310.1:0-21578 GCA_024606505.1 Aquila spilogaster
GAACTGTAACTTAAATTTCCAAACTATGACTACTACATTCCAAAGAAACAGTTGAATTAAACATTTTCATAAAATATTCCATACCTCATGTATTTTATTATACCAAAATGCATTTGTTTTATTAAATGTCTGTTCTTCTTGAGAATCTTGAAACAAGAACGTTTTAATCATGGCTAGATTTGTTTCAGGGCAATTAGTTAGAAGAAAAGTTAGAGTGTATCTTGCTAGCTTTAGGAGCTTTCTAACTTAACCTTCTAGTCTGATCCAGTTGTCTCAACTATTCATATTCGCAGTGGACAGACAGATACCTTGATGGGAGAGCTCGTTGTTTAGGATGGTTTTAACACCATGGCTTTAATGTTGAGTGCTCTGCAAATTAAAGTTTGTCAAATCCGTCCATTATTTGCGCACAGAAACAATGCACATACTGTCATTGTGTCATTAGGCTGAGTGCTCACGGACACACGGTTTACTTCAGCTTCTTTACTGCTCGTGGGACAAATACTGTATCTAGTACCGTGTTTTTGATGATTGTGACATTTGAAAAGAAAGCACCAAATCTTCCTTGAGAGAGCAGCATTTTGGGTACCTGTTTAAAATAAGGAGGAGCTACAACAATGCTTCTGAGCAAAACAACTGTGCTTTGTGGTCACAGTGGGGGTTGCTCAAAGGATAGTTGTGAGAGTTATTGTCCATACAATCAGTAAATCCAAATTCCATAGGAATGAACTTCATCACTTCCTGTTTGTCTCTCTGATACTCAGCCGCAGGGCATCTTGAGGGAATACCAATGGCATTTAAATTAATTAGTGAAAAAATAAATCTATAAAGTGAATCCATCGAGAGGTTGTGAAGAGGTAAGTATTTCAAGTTAAAAATTCTCTTTCCTTCTCTTAGGGGAGATGGATTAGTCTAGAAGCTAACACTTACTTAGCACTAAACCTTCTGTTTTCCACACTAAATAGGCTTCAGGAAGAAAGAACAGAAATAGTGTAATGGGTTCTGGTAGTCAAACCCACCTGTGCAGAACTGAAGCTTACATTTCAGAACGTAACTTGTAAACTTGAAAGAAAATGATGAGCCGACTGGAAAAACAGATGGGTCAGCTGAAGAAAAACAAAGCCAGGAGCATATAACCCTGAAGTCACCGTCTGCAAAAAGGATCTTAGGTGGGTAGAAACAAGTGAACACTATTTTACCAATCAAACATACCAGTCCTAAACCAGCAGTGCTGAGCCCACTCTCTTTTCCTTGCCCTTCAACAGGACAGAAAGTAGAGTTCCACAGCAAAAGGCAGATGCACAGGAGAGGCAGGGGGGCCCGGTCGGCACGTGGCTGGGGAGGGCCTGCTGGCATCCAGGACAATCAGCAGGACATACAGACCTACCTGCTGGGCCAGAGTGACCATGCCAGTGGAAGTAGCTCCCGACCCTCAGTCCTCCAAAACTACTATTATAGTTCTAAACTTGATTCCCATATGTCTTGTCCTACGTGCAATTAGTGCATTTCTAATTCGCATCTCCTTATTTGCTTTTGCAAAGTCAAATGTCAGAATTGCTCTTGATTTTCAGATCACTGGTAAATTTGCTTATATGGCGGATGTGAGATCCCAGAAGTAATTCCCTTCCCATTCCTTAATTATCCTGTCCTTTGCAATGCATTATGCCAAACAGCAAATTGGTTCAAGCAACATTAATTTATTAGAGCTTCAATTTCTTTTTTTCTACCATTTTATGCATCAAGTCACCCATAACCACAATTTTATCTACAAGTGTTTGTTAAATTATAACAGAGTGTATCTTAATTTTTTTGCCATGGGATACTTTGTACTGTTGTTTTATTTGCCCATTAGTCCCTCTGTAGATCCTAATTGCTTTTCTACAGTAGGTCAGTTCCCTATATACACTTCTATTCTCATAGTTACACACAATCAAACTCTAATCTTATCACCCAAGGACTGATGGTGCCCCAGTGTTTATGACTGAAAATCTCATTAAAAAATCTTCTGGCATTTTTCACAGATGGATGGATTGTTATCATGTGTCCAAACCTAATTTCACCTTCAATAATCATATTCTCCTATTTAAATTTACATTGTTTTTATTCATCTCAAACATTTAATTCATGTCTCTGTCACTGTACAGCATCGCTGTGCAGCATCACTGTGCTTGGCTACAGACAGCTGCACTTCCATCACGGGTGAGGTGAATCCTATTGAAATATGAATTACTCCTTACTGGAGTCAGAGAGAGAGGTCAGGTGGTGCTCTCATGGGGAGAAAGCGAGGAGGAGGCTTGCAGGTGTTGTCATAATGCAGACTGAAGGATTTAATGACAAGAGGCTGGAGGATGAAGGTCTTGCCTGAGGGAGAAAGGTGATAGGAGCTGCAAAGGGAATCGTCAAAAAACTCCTGTGTTCGGTCTATGACTCCTCTGTTTTTCGCTTGAAAAACAAACAAACAAAACAAAAACAGCAACATAATTCTCAAAAAAATGTCTGCACCACAGAATTCTCTCGAACAGTCACCACGCGCTTTTAATTCCTCATGCACAGAGGAAAGGAGTGGAACCAACACATCTCTTAGCTGAACTTATGCACTCAGAGATGTACAGATGTGTCTTTGGAGACCCTGTTAGCATCCCAGGACTGTAAGATATGCGTTCTTCATGTATCACTTTAATCTGAGCACCTTTACTCTCTTTCTTCCACAATAAGTTTCTTGATACCATTTTCTACATAAATAAACTGCTCTGGTAGTATATCTTATGATTTCTTAATATGTATTTTTAAGTGCAATTTTTGCTTCCCTCCCTCACAAATATGTGTTTGTAAGGCATGCAGAGCATGACATAGCTCTGCTCAGTGCCTTGCATACTCTGTGTCAGAAGAGAGGATAAAAGCTCACCTTGTCTCACCCCTCCTTTTCACATCTCTACCAGGGCTGTGTTCTCCATGTCAGGGGCCCAGACAAAACGTCTTTAATAAGTAATCTACCTTGCAAGAAGCTTCACTGTTTTCTAGATCAGGACTGATATGTTTGTACTAATCCATTAATTAAATATTGATGTCAATCTTTCTGCTTAATATTTACTTACCAGCTTCATAACTGTTAGCATAATAGAGTGGGTCACTCTCCCTCTGCCTTTTGAGAGTGTTAACTAAACCCCAGTGTTTTACCTTTCTCTCCTTTTAACCTTCTAATCTGGCTGCGTTTCCCATAGCTCTATTAGCGAGGAAAAAAAAACTGAGAAAAACTAAAATGAAGACATAGCTGGGCCCTTTCTATCTATGAGACTGGAAGAACCTATTGAATAAGTAGAGAAAGTAAATTTATTCTGAAATGTGTTTTTGCGGAATGAAAAGCAAATGCGTCAGGCTGATTGGAGGTGGTGTTTGAGAGGTCCAGGAAGCAGTAAGGAGGCAGTTTCCAGAGCTGAAAACTATCCTGTAAAACTTGAGAAGGTTTAATAACACTGCTGAGTCATGGGAGCAAAGGACTACCGAAGTAGGCAGGATATGAAGATACTGATTTACTCTAAGTATGATTGGCAAAATGGTAGAAAAACAGGAAAACACTTAGTGCTAAGAGAAGGACAGAAATGACCTTCTGTTATAAGATCTACTAGTGTCTCTCAATCAGTCTTCAACAATTCGATCCTACCTACAGCTCATGCTGACTAATTCATGTCCTACAGTTAGCAAGCAGCTCTGAGACTGAGACAAGGAGAAGCCACTTACCATCACCCTCTGTGTGAAAAGTTTCTGACCCTTAACACCAATTCCTTTGCATGTTCTTCAAATGGTTGCATGCAGGAAACAATACCACTTTGTACCCATTGCCCACGTACTCAAATGTATAAAAAATATTTGTTGTGGGTCATATTGTCTTCCTTTTCCATTTCTTTGGCCTTTCTTTTTCTTAAGACAGTACTTGTCAAATAAGCCATGTTCCTCCAGGCTCTCTGCCTTGCATGGTGTAGCACACCCTAGTTCCTGTTTTTCAGCATAGGAAGCCCCACATGGGACCAGAGCTCCCATTTGCTCAGCTGATGCTGTTCTGCTGCCTGAGCCCTTCATGGCCTACTGATCATTTTGCATCACTATCCTGTTTGCAACATGAGGTCATTGAAAGTTCACTTGAAATCTAGACTATTCCAGTGCCATTATAGGTAGACAACTAAGGATCATCTTTGCTACTTTTAACAAGACTTTTCACAATCTATTCCCTTTTCTTCATGCATACCGAGGCCTTAAAATGGTCTTAAATCCATATAACTTGATAAAGTGGCTGAATTATTGCCACTGAATTGTAGGCCATTATCTACAATTAGTTTATGGCTCTTAATAGCTATTATTGCAAATGATGGATTTTTCAATAGCATATCTTACCAAAGATCCTGTTAGTACTCTTGCTTATGAAAATTTAAGTGGTAGCTGCTTTCTGGAAAAGATCAGCTTACTCTCCAGGCTCAAATAAACTGGCACCAGATAACCACCATGGGTATTATATAGGTTATTTACTCTAGGAAGACTATTTGGTTCTTCTTTGCTATATATTGTATGTAATAATGTAAGTGTGCAAAGCACTAGATAGTCCAACTGAAGAGATGCTGTCAAGGTGTCATCATCTAGTTTAAGAGGATGTTCTACCTGCCAAGGAGGACATGCAGTAACTTGTTTCAGAGTAACAGCTTTTCTTTTTCTGTTTATAGAGGTGTGATGGTAGAACACTTATTCTAAATGTGTGTCATTTCAACGAAAAAAAACTGTGGATTTATGAATCTCCTTGAGGAAGTGCCTTCTGATGAAGGACATGAAGGAGTAGAGAGTAGAGGCAGAGTAGATGAGGTCATGAACTTCATTTTACTTCTCATCATGAGTAATAGTGCTAAACTGATAGTCAGTCAGATCTCTCATTTTCTTTAATTTAATGCTATTCTTCTTGCTCCTTGCATTACTGACCCCACATTATAACTGAACCATGTGTTTTATTACAATGCTAAGCACTGCTTTAAATGCACATGAGTAGATTTCAGTGCTTTTTATGCTGCACAGTTATGTGCAATGAGTTTTGTTCTTTCCATATAAAGAACCATCTCAGAGCTAACAACTTGTATTATTTTAATCAAGTCTCATTTCACATAGGTTGTGAACTTTAATACAGACTGCCATTTCTTCTGAGTTTCAGATATAAGGCACAGCTCAGCACAAGTCTGACCTTTGTGGTTTCATCTCAGTACATACTGGCTGAAGTTACTTCATTAGATACCAATGGTGATAAAGCTTTCAGCTTCTCTGCTACTTTCTTTGGAGCTGTTGGTGATTACCAATATAAACCTTTTAACCAGTAACATACTGTCTGTGTATTACATATACTAAGCACAGTACCATCTCCCTTGAGATGCAGCAGAAGGTGAAGAAGCTCTAGAAGTACTAGAAAATAGGATTTGCCTAAAAGTAAAGGTACGTATAATTATTAAACACATGAAGGTTTTAGTCAGGTTTGGGGCTTCCTTGTGAAAGTGCAATGCACTTAGAAGTGCAAAGAGCATCTCTACAGGCAGAATTATTTTCAGACTGCTTTTATGTTGCTCTCTTCCGTAGCTCACTTCCTTGCTCAGATTTTGCAGGCTGAAAAGAGAATCTTTAATATTCAGCAACTATTTTCTTCTACTGCTTTATGGATCCAACATTTTTTTAACTAAAGCAATTTGTATTTAATGTTTATGTGATGAAAGTGGCTGTGGTATAACAAAATTGGGGTCCAATAGTGCAAAACAGCGTAAAAAGATACAGAAATGTACATTCCTGCTTCTCAGGCAGAAACTGCAATGTGGCTGTTACGAGGAAAGATGATTTTGAAGCCAGTGTCTTTGTCAAACACCTTTGTTGCCAGCTTTCTCTTTTGGAGCTTCCAGAGCTGTTGCTCTTTTTTATGGTAGGTGCATCAAAAGAATGGAATGCTAATACACATGTAGTTGACCACTTAAAAGCTAACTGACTAGTTTTGAAGGCTAGCATTCAGCTTATCTACCATTGGTAGTGGGACATCATACCCAGAGCGTAAGCCATAGCCACTGCTACAGACATCCACCTCAGAATGGGGTGAATTTTCCTCTCATAGTATCAGTTTCTCCTATCTACACAATAGTCTGGACTATAGTTCAAATAATATAAGGACTATGTTTTAGATGGGTAAAATGAAATGGATAAAATTTCCCAACTATTTATAGTGATGAACAAACTGGTGCTGGTTTTATTTGCTTTTCCTGGGGACAAAGATTTGAATTGCTTTGATTTATTTTTTCATAGCTGGTTTTGATATCTTAAAGTGTTGGTACTCTTGCTACTGTGCTAACTGAAGGGAAACTTAACTGTTTAGTTTGTAGTTGGATTCTCAAATCCCACTGGTTAAACTTCAGTAGAGGAGGCAAAGATGTAGCGTGAAGGTAGGTACAGCATCCACTCCTTTTTAACTGTGTCATCCAGTACTACCTATAGAATTAAAACATGCCTTGAAGAAGTCTTATCTTGTCCTCACACTTAAGCAGACTTGGGTTTGATTGTGCCTTTATTCAAGATCTAGAACTGACAATTAAACTTGAATTTTTATAGGCTTCTTCGAATATGCTTCTTAAGTTGGTTTTGTTCCAGCTGCTATAAGCTAATTATACTGCATTCCTACAGTGCTGCAGGTTAGGCTGTTGCCTCCCGCGCAGTCATCTATTCATTTTCTCACTTCCTTTTCTTGTGTTTTGGTTTCGTACTGATCTGTACTTTACACAAAGCTATTTTTTTTCCCTCTTAGAGATTTGATCTACTTACAATTTTATTATCTTATACTCCTTCTGAATGCTTGAATGGAAGGCATGCATTTCTGAAGTGCAGCTCTCTGCTCTCACTAGGAAATATCAAACTTCTGCAACATACAGCTATATTTCTTAACTTGCCACGCATTTCAAACCGTTATAGTAGATGGTTTCCTGAGTATTTTTCTCAGCAAGAAACACACTTATGTCAATGACAGGCTGTGTGAGGGATGACCCAAAATCTGTCTGCCTTTCATACAAAGGTCTGAGTGAACTTATTAATGAAACCTGACAGAACCTTGAAATGACCTGGAAGAAACTATCAGAAGTGTTATTAAGGAGTATTTTAGATAATGCTATTGACACCAATATGCTTGCAGCAAACTTCAAAGTCTTTTCTGATTACCTCTGTTAGGAAAATCCATAGTTCTTATCTGAATATGCATTATCTGAATACACATTTTAACAATAAGGTCATGTCTTCCTCCTTTTTGTATTTCTGTAGGCAAACAGAACAGGCTCCTGTGTGTGACATGTTAGTCACCATCTTCAGGAAGTTTGCTCTGTTTTTTTAGTGTTTGCTACACCAAAAAGGCAGAGGCATCCATATTATTTCCGTGCTGCTCTTAAATAAATTTAGGAGTCTCCAACTTTCAGAGAGCTTTGACTTTCATCCCTTTCAAGCCCATTTTCTCCATCTTCACTAAGGAGCATGAGGATGAGGATTTGCTGTGTCTCTCTTCAACAGTTCTAAAAAAATACCTTTTATAATTACTGCCTCAGGTCAGTGCAAGTTCTAAAGCAAATACACATGCATGCATAAGGCAGCCATTATCTCTAAGGTGCATATGTTATCAAATGGCTGAAAGACATTGTACAAAACACATAAATGATAGATAAGTGGAACTGGCTCACCATTTCCAAGTCCTTTAAAAAGGAGTGATCTGACATCTCAGAATCCATTAACCCATGCTGAACTTGAGGAAAGCACTGAGCAGTCAAACTACTTCTGCCCTTCCTTCTAGTGGTGCTGAAAGACCCCATTCTGTGGGCCTTAATTAAGAAAAACAGCCAAGAAAATCAGATGGAGCCTTGTAAGAAGAAGAAAGATTTAGATTCACTGTCCACTGTTACCAGCTGAAAAAGGATGCCAGTGTTTCAGGGGACTGTTAGCAGATAAGTAATTAGTGCTATAATAAAAAGATTCTAGAAAGACTAGAAAAATGCGAAGAAGTGTTAACCAATTGCAGAAGTTGAGAAAATCGGCCATTAGTAATTCACAGATACTTTCTAACATGAGATAAACACCATCGTCTTTTGCACAGAACACAATTTTAGCTTTTAGCATTGTAGCTTATATTTAACTCCCAGCACCGAAACTATTTTTGATATTGAAGCCTGCATGATAGTTGATGTCACTGTACGAAAACCAGGACCTGTGAGTTCAGAATGTACATTCAGAATGTAAGAAAAACCCAGATGGCAAGTTTCAAATAACTACTGTTGCTAACAAATATATAAAGCCAGTTTTTATGTCATTTCCTAAACTTAGTAGCTCCTCACTCTCCAAGGAGTTGAAGTAACTTTTATTCCTCGTTACACTGTGTGATGCATAATGGCGTACAGATACTGGCTCACCTTAGGCACCTAACTTATTGAAATCATTAAATGTCCAATTCAGCTGTTCTGAATTTCTGTCTGCAAGAACTATTTCTCTCAATACAAATGAAATGGTCGTAGAAGAGTCATCTCGTCTCCCTTCCCCAAAAGCAGTTCCAATGCTCTACTCCTGCTGTAAATTACTGTTCAATGTAAGCCAAGGTCTAAAGAACTTACTGGCTTGTTTGCTATTGGCAAGCAAGTAGTGATCATACAGCAGTTTTTCAGATTTTTAAAACTCTTAATTTCAGTGTAAGGAATGAGAACAGCAGCAATTGATTAACATACATATAGAATCCATCCAAGATTTTTGACCCAAGAACCTGGCAGCCATCACGTGCAGGAGAATAAATAAGTAATACTTTAAAATGCATCTGTAAGACTTGGCATTAACTCAGTATTCCACACACAACAAAACTATATTACTCTGAAATGTATTTGATGACCATTGATAGTGACAAGACTTGTCTTTTTAAATTCCATCTCATCTCTGGAGTAATTGAACTCTAGTGCAGCTGCTAGAAACTCGAGTTCAACTTTGCAATACACCATTATATTTGATGGTAAAGCCTTTACTCTTTTTCCAAGCATTAAAGAGAAATGCAGGACAGACTCTAAGAATAAATATTCCAAATACAATGAATATTTTTAGACCTCTAAGACAAGCCATCCCTGTGGACTGAATAAAAACATATCTTTCCAACCATTCAAGATGAAATGATCCCCTGAAGTAGATTTGACATTGTGAGAACATTTTTAAAGCTTGTTTCGGAACCTACTTGAACACAGATTCAAGTATATTGACAGTTACCGAAGTACTTTAAATACTGTATATTTAATATGTGACCCTAGTTTCTAAGTGTCGATGATTAAAAAGAAGTTAAGAGAACTAGTTCATTGAGCAAGGACTGTGACTGCTGTTTCCTACAATGTCTTCATCTCCATCTCGACAATAGTTTCCATTGTTTTCTCTGGCCTGTGAAATACAACCAGCTGTCACAAATTCCATTGTCTTTTCAGTGACATAGAGCACTTAGCTGTGGCAAATAGCTCAGTTTTTTCTACCTATTCAATATACGAGTTCAGTTCCTTCTTTTCTGAAGAATTTACACTGAAGCTCTAACAAGAAGATCCACAACATAGTCATATTACTGCCTTCAGTTCTTAATTAAGAGGGTGCTACTAGAAAAGTGGATTTAATTCCAGTGTTTTAATTACACTGTAGCTTGGCACAGATCCACCTGTCTGGATTCAATCAGATATAGTTCTCTCTCCTTCTTGAACCAGACATTCCTGTTGCCGGTTCCCATTGAATTGCTGCTGTGATTCTCCCATTGCATTTCAGTGCAAATAAAGGCAGTCTTCAGAAAACCTCTAGCATGAAAATTACATCAAAGCTACTATTTAAGACTAAAGTGTAATACCATTTTCACATTCAAATTTTCTGAGCCAGGCAGTTGTGTTCACATTCAGATCCTGTATTGAGTGCAGTGGCACAGCCGTGCAAGCACAAAGCTCAGTTCAGACTACTAAAATCCACTATCCTGGAAACATGAGCCAAGTTATCATTTCAGATTTCTACTGGACTTGTTTAGATAAGCAGCAATGATTTCATTCTGAATTACAGAGAGAACAGATATTCCCCCTCAGTGGGAAACCTGCAATACAGAAGAGCTGAATATGGACCAAGGTCTAATCCGGTTGACGTTATGGTGATACATATGGGTATACATAGTCACCGAGTTTTTGTTCTTTCGCCAAAAAAAGAAGGAAAAGCAACACAAAGTGAAGTTCTCATTTTTTTCCAACTGCTTACAAGGAATTTTAATACTGAGTCTTTGAAACAAAAACGTTGGTCATTTGCTGTCTCTTGCCAAAGAGCTGCTCAGGCTTATGATGGGGAAGAGGAGAGGACAAGGGTAGAGGAAGAAAGAAGAGTTTTGGAAGCAGGATACTTGAAAGGAGTGAGTTTACATCCTTCTGCAAAACACCAGAGGAAGAGATCAAGCTCTGAGTCACAGCAGTGGGATTCATCTTCATCCTTTCCAGTCATCCAAAAGCGGGGTCAAAGCAAGACATTCAGTTTTCTTCTGTGAGTAGAGATGGGCACCTCCAGATGGCAATTCAGCCCACCACTCTTTGATGTTTATCCTAGGAAAAGACGAATCCCTGGTCTGCTCCGGCAGCCACGTATCTATGTGCCACCACTGACTCAACGCTTCTTAGTTAATTAGAGTTGAAATGTCAACATATGTATGCGTCATTCACCACCCCCACAGCTTTAATCCTCTCTCATATCTAACTGTTAACAGCTCATCTTTTTACTCCCTTCTTCAGGCATAGTTTAAAGAAAGTTGAACTTCTGGTAAGCAGAAAGCAGAGGGCATGTGATATACTATTTACCAAAACTACTGAAAAACAGGCTAGTTTCAGCATGGGTACCGGTGTGTACCAGTATGATGGCTCTGCTTCTCCTTAGGTGACATGTGTGAAATATTGAGACTACACCCCCTACCCACATGAAAGCAAGTACTAAGAAGCGCACATGTTTACCAGCCTGCAGCTCGTGCCACATAATACCACTACAACCTGGCAGGCACTTGTCAGTTTCACTCTCAGAAAAGCACTCTGCCACTCACAGTTTGTCTGCCCATTCTGCAGTTAAAAAAAAAAAAGAGGATTTTGCCAGACAAAGAAGGCTGGAGCCCAAGAAAGCATTGGTAAGGTGGAAAAAAATGAAAAGGTATTTCTTGCTGAAAATAACTGCATAATTAACCAGTAAACCATACCACATCATTAGGGTTATTGAACTTACATGACTTCAGCACTGTAAGAAACTATATGCTTTCTGTTATCCGGGAGGAGGCGAATGTCTGAGGCAGGGTTGCTTGCACCCGGATGCACCTTTACAGAAAACTATGAAATGGCTAGAGGCATGTTTTGTTGTGCTGGTTTGAGTTAAGGTTCACAAAAGCTGGTTGATACATAGGGTTACTTACTGATCAAATTTCTGGAGATTAGAAAGCATCTTCTAAACCCATCTAAACATCAAACGCCCAATAACCCCACGCTGCCAGGAAGCAGCCGATCTCAGCATTCAGCCAGGTGGTCCAGAAGCACCTGACCCACTGTTCCCTTCTGCTCAGCACCACTGAAAGTGTCTCCTGAAGGTGAAGCTGTGATCCATGTCTGTGTTTTTGCCGTTCTTCTCCCTTTCACGACTTCTAATCGTAAGAAATATCAGTGCCACTGGCAGGCAATTTTCTTTCCCTCGCTGAGGCAGTTCCCTCCTCTACATCATGCTGCAGGCATCTTGCTACTTTGCGAGCGACTTTGCCGTTGTGATTAGTCTGGAGCCTCTCGGAAGGCAGGAATAGAGACTGTCTGCCCTTAGAGAGAAATGATCTGGAAGTGTTTTCATGCTCTGGGCTCCTCTAACATTAGTTGGACTATTAGTTGGGCAATTCTTTTATTTTACTCCGGTGCAGGAAAGTGTCACAAAAGAGAAACTGATAGTCTTAATCAAATAAGGACCTAGGAAGTCTCTGTCAGGATTGGTCCCACACCCTCTGTGGCAGTCCCAGGTTGTTCGGAGAGGTGGGAGTTCAACAGTGAGGGGTTTGGGTTGGTGGGAGGATGGGAGAGGAAAAGGGATTGCTGCGGGGTCTGGGAGGGAGCCTGAGGTAGAGTAGTGAGACCTGCAGGGTGGCCGAGGGGCACTGGGGACGGACAGGCTCCCAGACAGATGGAAGCGTTGGATCGCGGCTGGTGGGACCTGGAACCGCGGGCAGTCCTGTCATAAGCATTTAGAGGCACTTCGGGTTCTGTCTCTCCCAAATGAGTACTTGTAAGCTGCCTTGATGCTAATGAGAACTACATGCACACATCAGGGAAAGAATAGTCCCTCTACAATGGGCATGTGACAGCTAAAGTGCATCAGTCAGCAGGGAAACAAAAGAGGTCATAATTTATGTAAAAGGTTCATTTTTAATGTAAATTCTGCCCCCAAATGCTCTGCTTACCAGCCTGAATCTGTGGTATTCGGCAGTGGAAAATGAAAGGGGTGAAAAACTCACTGCTGGCAGGTAAATGCATAATGTGATAGATTGATTTAAAATCCTTGTCATCTTCCTTTTTCACCTGCATACATAACGATCCTCTGTTAGTCATTAGGGCTCCTTGTACCTTCAGAACTCTAAAAAAAATATTGGCTTTGAAATGATACCTCATTGTTAAGGAATTTTTGTCAGCCAGCTCCATTTATCGATGTATCAAAGCCATTTTACGGGAGATAGGCTCCGCTTTGGCACCAGTAGCGCATACATTACACGCCTTGTGAAGACGACTTGCATCTCATTCCAGCACGGAGTGGAAGTGCCAAGAGCCACGGAGGTACAGAATGAGACGTGTCACTCGGCTGTGGGAGCAGCGAGGAGACGTGAGCGAGTCGGCCAGAGATGAGAGGAGCAGGGACGCGAGGGATCACGGCAGGCACACGCACACGGTGCATCCTCGCACCAGCAGACGACTGCCGTGGAGCCCCAGGGTGAGGGGAACACATGCCACTAAGCCGAGTTTTGCTGTTGATCTATTTACACCTCCTCCCCAGACAGCAAGAGCCAAGGCAGCAAGCGCTCTTTCCTCCAACCATATGTGCGTCTGCAACGAGGGCTTTTTTCAGCGTCCCGGTGATGACCGGGGTGTCACGCTGTTTTGTGAGCAACGTTTTGTAGCATAAGCCAAACCACAGAAAGAGTACTGCAGAGCGACTACGTCCAGAACTCTTGAGGCTGTCTTGTGAATTAAATCATCTTTCTTTGTCCTTTTGTTTAGATCTTCACCTTGTGTTGCCAAGCAACTGCACGGGGAAAACTAATGGCAAAGGTCCCCTTTCAGACCAGACGGTGTTTGAACTGAGGCGGTCTGGTGCGGAAAAGACAAGGACTGAGAGAGGAGAAAGAGTCTGTGGTCATTTGGATTTTTGACGTTTCCATGTATTCTAGAAACAGAGGATGTTGTGGCAGACAGAGCCAGAGACAGGGCTTTCCTGCGCACGGTTTATTACCACATCCATTCTAGGAAATTGAACCCAAGTGTAGGCTATGCATTGAGAGATGTCAAGAAGAAAATAGCGTAGCACCGGTGATTTCTACTACCAGTTATCCTACCTGTCTCAAAAGGAAATTCTCGACCCAATTTGCAACTACCACTCATAGCCTCAGCATCTACAGCCCAAGAAAGAATCTCTGCCTGCACTAAATCATAGTGAAGCTATAAAGGTTGCCATGAGTTCCTGCCAGCAACACTGACTGCACTTTTCAGAAGATAAAATCAAAGCTCGTAGGCTCCCTGTGATTTGGGACGTGTATTTTTCAGATTGAAGGTTCATAGCTTCAATAGGAAAGAAGAGCTCAAGGAAACTTTTACCTTACATTGGCTTCCTCACTCAGTTTTAACAACTCAAGGTTCCCAAGGATGCAGACGTGGAAGCAACCTCCTCCTCTAACTGGCACACCTCTTCTGAAATGAACATTATTCTATGTTCATTATTCTCCACATTTGAAAGAAAATGATTATTGCAGATGAAAAACTGTATCACGATTAACAGAAACCGCAACAAGCCTATTTTTTGCCACACAGTATCGCAGGTGCAGCTCTGGGAGTTGTGCTGAGACTTGTCTACAAATCTATTCCAACTGCATTTTGCAAAGTTTTTAAGCTGCTCTGACAGTACAGTTCCTGTATTTCTCTCTGGTCCTGTATCCTGTATCCAAGAAATTCTACCAGCAGCAGCTTCAGAGGACAAGAGAAGAAACCTCTAACAGCTAAATGGCGCAGTCTACTCTATAAAAACATTATCCAGAGCCTCAAGAGCAAAAGATTGATTTCTGAAGACAGACTAGTTCAGCTCTGTAACAATTGCCCCATATGTCATAATAGCAAACCATCTACATTACAAATGAAAGTCTTTGCTTTATTACTAACGTCATGGAATTTCAGCAGCCATAGAACCTTACTCAGAGGCAGCCATCTTATCCACAAGCTGTCAACTCTGCCTCACTGTCTTTCTCTGAACACAGTGGAGGTTAAGCCATAAGAAGTAGGAGCAGTTTTAAAATCGAGAAGATTCAAAATTAAGGTCTCAGCTAAAATTATAGAAAATCATTGATGCGCCAACATTGTAATGCAATTGCACATACCCCGGCACACATTAGTAAGACGGTCTAACATTGCCTACAAAACGTCTTCTGATATTATCCAACATTTTATTCTGGTTTGATAATGTTTGATTTTTTCCTAATGAAAATATTTGTCTGCATAGCAAAGACAATTCCTTAGTTCTTTTACTTCTAAACATGAAATTACACTGCAGATGTTTCTTCCAAGAGATCTGATAAGGTTGACACATATGCGTAAATTTGCCTATATATACATATGTATGTGTGTGCATGTAGCTGTTATTAAAACCTGTGGTTTTTACACTTGTATTTCCTTGTGACTAGATGTATTCACACCTGACAAGCCCCTTCAGCAGAACAGACAATAATAAATTTCTTCGTAAACAGCTGCTTCTTCTGAGCTACTTAACCACCATTACAGCCTTACTGGTTCTTTGCTAGCCTGCCTTAATATTAATTACATATTACTAAGAACATTCTGTGGCGGACACAACACTGTGATTCTAGTCAGGCTGAAGACAGACCACTGTGGTTTTTCAGTTTAAGAAGTACTTTCAGTACTTTAAAACTTGAGAAATATAAATTTTATATAATGCTACCGAAGCTAAGAGGGCTAGGAATGCATTGTACAGGTCTCTGTCCTCCTGCAGGGGCATGAGATAACCCACTGACAGGAAACCACCAGGCAAATACATACACAGCTTAGAAAGAAGGTGCTTCATGAGTTTCATAGGACTCTTTCTCCCTTTCACAGGACTTCGCCTGTGAGAGATCTCTGCACCAGGGCCAGTTGCTGTTAGAGCATGGAGAAGACAACAGGTCACTTCCAAAGAAACTTCTGGAATGAAATGGAGAGAAGTTCTTGTAGAGCTGCCATGCTACTGTTTTGTTCCCTGGCTGGCAGGCAGGAATAGCAGCCCGTGTTGCTGGAAGTCTGAGCTGCAAAGTCTGCTGGTGCTCAGGAGATAAGGACAGGAACTGAGCCTGTGGAATAAACAAGATGTAGACTTCCCTTTTATAAGGGAAGCAATCAATTTCAAATATCAATGACTACACTGTACTATCTATGTCAAACATACTAGCAGACACTACTAGGAACTCATGGTCCCCTCTGCTGATAAGCCATCTTCTTCAGGCACCTAGAGATGAGACTTCAGGGTGTGAGGATTGGGAGCAGGGATGAGCTATGGAAGAATGTCTGGAACTAGCTGGGGCATCTTTGTATATCTGTAAATAAGGATTTGATCCACCTCTCAGAAGTGCTGTACAAACAGCTGAGCACATTGATTTTGATGTTTGAACCTGCCGGTAATCTTTGTGTCATTCTTCCCAAGAAAAGCAATTCATTAATATTAAATGATGTGGCCAGGGAACCAATGGCTTTTCCTTCTCCCAGTTCCAGCACTGCTTCTCCCCATGCTCTCGCTGTCCCTGTGCACACAGAACAGTATAACACCTCTACAGTTTGGAGAAGCTGGCTGCTTACACATGATACAAAAACAGCCCCATACAAGTACCAAGAGTTTTAAGTGCAAGGAACTCTCTATATGCCATATGGCATTGATATTGATATATCATTAAACTCCTCGCTAAGTGCAACAGATGCTCAAGTCACACAATACAATGCACTGTTGTGTCCTTTTCTGTGAGCAAGAGTAAGCCAGATGCTTTTCCAAAACATATTGGCAGAAATAGACTACTATACAGCCAGAGAAAGTAAAGTTTATCTCCATTACAGATGAGCCCCTAAAGAACTGCATTTTAAATCTTACTTTCATAAAGCTGATTAATTTTGACAGAAGATTTACCCACTGACAGCTATCCAGATGATCAAATACTTCTACAACTGAGACTGATGTATCATCAAGGAATACGAAACTCCCCTAATGTCACAATTATATTTTTCTTATTTCTTTTTATAATACCATTAGACAAAGGAAACAAATTAGTGGTGTTCATTTTTCCTCCATTAACTATTTTTTTGTTTCTTTATCTTCTCTATTCACTCTCATTTATCTTTCTTCTCATTTCCTCAGAGAGCAAACAGTGCTAACCTGCTTTCCTGCTTCCCTCATTAAATATAGTCTTAATTATTTTTTTCTTCACCCCTACCCGTTAGTTCTCTAAAGTTCTCTTCCAGCTGCATATATTAACACCTCACTATTGCAATCATTCTCTCTTGAAAATATCATCACCTAATTTTGGCACTTGAATCTTTGCTCTTTGATCCTCTAATTGGCATCCACTGCCAAATTCCTGTGGGGATTTGCTCTTTCACTACTAAGCTCCCAGTAGTTCGCATCACCAACTTCTAAGGCTCCGTATCCATCTGTATTTCACAGTGTGCTTTCACAAAAGGTCACCCAAAGATCATGCAGCCACAAAGAAGGGGTGACTCTACCATCCCAGAGTCCCTGGGTGCATGTTCCCACCCCACAGCTTGCAGCGGCTTTACCACTCATACAACCACATGGCCAGCCAGACCACAACTGCGCTTTCAGTTCTTCATGTTTTTTTTGGTAATTTTTAGGCAGATATGAAAAAGTATGCCCAGAGTGATACAGCAGGGCTGCAAGTGAAGGGAGGCTACCCATAAAGGGAGGGATGGATCTAGAAAATCTTTGAGGTCCCTTCCAACACTAGACTGCATCTCTTGGCTTTGGGGCATACCAAGGGGTTCACAGCATGCACGGAGCTGCTGCTTGCAAAGCCCACACAACGAGAGGGAGTGATGCACATTTGAACTCTCTCCAGCTTTTCTCCTTAAATCACAGTTTTATGCAGGCAATGAACTGCCCTTTGCGGGGAGAGGTTTGCTGCTTGCTTTGCTGAGCAACTGAACCTTACCAGGCCTTCAGCTCAGCCAAAACTAAAGCTCACCATGAGGAGCAGACAAGTCACAGTCCTTAGTCATCGGCCTCAACAGGATCTCGGCTGGAGCGGAGCAGGGAGAAACGTTAACGAATAGATCTAAAAATAAATGCGAGAGTTTCCTGACATTGTTTTCTGGCCTTCTGTATTCTCTTAATGAGAGAAAAAGAACAGTGGGATTCAAACTGCATTTTAGTCTATCGTTAACACTCAGGTCCCAAGAACTTACATATACCATAGGAGTACTCAGAAAAAAGAGGGAGTTGTGACTGACGCCATGGTGACCTTCACTTCTATTGTTCTGCAAGAGAGAAGTCACTCACCATCACCAATACCTCTTCAATTACTTATGAGAGAGTTAGGTATCCAAACTTAACACCCTACAGGTTATTTTTCCTTCAAAAACTCAACCCATTTCTATTATAAAAGAAACCGGTGTGTTACATTTATAGGTAACATCTTCAGCTCTTTCATGTCAGAGAATATAATTAGAGCTTTAATTGTTTCTTTCAGTATCTTCAGGGAACCTGTCAGAAATTCTCCCCCATCTGCAACAGCCAAATAAGCAACTTCTCTAGCAATGTATCTGCCTATGTCATAGGACAGGCTTGAAAAAGAAGCAGCTATATTGATCTTCCAGAAATCTATACAAAAACTATTTAGGTTCATCTATCTCAAATGCCGTAATTACAGAGCACAGCTCTGGTCATTAGATTCCTTGATACACACTGAAAGCTAGAAGTCTGAGCATTTACTTTCTCCTTCTGACTAAAGTATTTCATTGCAAACTGCCCTAAAGATATTCAGAGAAATCCACAAGTTTTTCCAATGGGATATAACACTTTCTAAGAGAAAAGTATTGTATTCTTTTCTAAGAGAAAGTGTTATTTGCTCTACAAAACTAGAAATAGGAAAATACAGTATAAAACCAAAAATTAAATAAGAAGATATAGATAGGGGGAAGGTATTTGCTATAAAGCTATGAATACAATTTAAAGCTGGAATGGACAACTGTGATCACGTAATTTGATTTCCTACAGGGCATTGACTAATGGAATTCCCTGCATTCTTGATTTAGAAATACAATTTGACAGAATTTATTACAAGCCTCTGACCAATTATCATCCTTACTGATAAATTACATTTTATCAGCTAAAAATGCAATAAAAAGTTACTTCTAGAATATAAAACGGTAAAACACTGGTTCCCTTTCTCATAAAACACTCGTTTACATGTTAAAAATTGTATCTATTTTTAAATATGTACATAGAGATTTTCATTGCTATGACAGCCTTTAAAAATAGTCAAATCCATACAGTGTTGGCATTATTGAAAACCTGTGTAGAAGCTGTTTGTATCCGAAGTCAGTTAATCTCTTTCCAAAACACATTGTAAATAACAATTGATTTGGTAACATTTTAAAATTGTATTATCAAGAAAGCCAGGCCTAAACGTACCATTTTAACTTGATTTGCCATTTCTCATTATCATTTTACTATTTATTTTGCCCCACGTTTCAGTTGAATGACTTAAGTATTGCCCTTGAGATGCTCCTATTTATAGCACATCTTAGAATTTATTAGGTTCACAAAAATTCAGTCGATGATGTTGACCTTTACAAGAAAGAATCACTCAGACTCCTTAATTCCATTTCACCGCATTGCAGTGGTAGCTATCTTTCTCCATTTTCTTTAAATTTTATTTACTAATTTCACTACCCTAAGGCAGTCTCAAACCTGAGGACATTTTCAAGCTTCTTTTTTTTTCCCACAGCGTCCTTATTAAATGCAAATGTTCTTCTTTTGTAGTTTTCTTTTCATTAAGGCTTAGGATATCAGACAAACTATCTAAGAAAAAGAAGTGCTGGTTAGGGAACTCCAATTGTAGGACCTATTCGCAAAGACAGAGAAGCCTCACTTTCCAGAAAAGCACGGCCAACTTCCATTAGAGAATCAAAGGGAAAGAATGACCACCTGGGTCAGCTTACACTAATGTGGGTTATCTCCTTCAAAATGAATAGAAAGAACAGGAACAGTAGAAATACCAGCATACAAGAAAAACCATCGTGCAAAACTGAATTAGCTGAGTAGATTATGAAGAGGTTGAATAAAATGTCAGCAGAGGGAGGAACATACATCACTGAAAAACTTCAGCATTCAGAGCAGATAGTGTGACACTGATTCACAGAGAAGAAGGTGATGGCAGGTTAATTAACCACATTTCATGTATCTGTGGAAAGATCACAAAAGGAGCAGAGGCTCAGAAACAGTTGTAAAAGCTGCTATATTTTAACTTTCAGAGCAGGAATCGGCATGGAGTTTGCTTGTAATTGCTGTTATTAGCTGCTGACTCTCATTCTGGCATTAAGGAGGATTTGCCCAGCAAGTAATGCCTGAACACAGAGGTTCATTTCAAAAAATCCAGGGAAGCCTGGAGGACGGCAAGCCCGGACAGAAGCTGAATGTTTACTCAACAAGAGCTAAACTCAAAAGCAAAAACTCTAGTGCAATGACAGAATGAACTTACCATTGCACACAACGGTAAAATTACCAAGGAAATTTTGCCATGCAGAAGGATCAGCTGAGAGCACAGTCCCGGCATTCCTTCCCACCGTTTTTAGTGATTACAAAAGAGACTGCAAAAGTGTTTCCTCTATGAAAACGTAACATCCTTTCTATCTTGCACTATATGTCTGCTGCCCAGAGTCTCCCCATACCCTTGGCTGGGAGGAGAACTGCTGGAGCACAAGTGGGAACTGGTAGCAGGGGTAGGTAAGTGTCCCAGCCCTGCTGAGCCATCACAATGCAAATGAAGTGATATCCAGGTCCAGAACCTGGAAAGGTCTCCTCCCTTCCAGCTTAGACAGGCAAACTTATTTGTTTACGGCAGGTGTTTGCAGACAAATGGACACTCCCTTATGGACGCTGGGGCACTCTGATCCATCTGCAGCATGCGGTTCTGTGGGAGGTATCCAGCCACTGTAATGATCATAATTATGGTGCCTAATATCTTCCCAGTGACAGCAAATCAGTTCATTACTACCAAAAAAAAGTGGCAACTGATAAGGAACACTTAATTTTGTCATACTCTGATTAAAACATGTTTGCAATAATATAACTGCAATAGAAAAATAGGAGACAGGTGTATGTCCTGCAAGATTACACTTATCAGTCAAGATTCCCCCAGCTGCAGGTACATAGGAGCTAGCTCGTGGTGTTGGGCTGTTCACCTCCTCACCCTGAGGGTGGATATTTTCCAGAAAGAACAACACCTTCTCAGCTCATATGGACAGACATGGCTGTCCCTGATGACATTTTTGACACATTTGGAAAGCCTGCTTTTCTATAAGGTTTGCCACTTCGTCTTCTGTGACAAGTCAGTGTGAAAAACAAGACAGTGTGAAAAACTAGGTTAGTTATTTTTCTTCCCATTTATCACTGAGGTTTCCATGAGTCACCTATCCATTGAATCCCTCAGCTACTTTTCCTGTGAGGGGTATTTCTAGATTGGTGAAATTTGTTATCTTACAGACAAAAGTCTCTGGAGTGCATTATTTATGGGGCACATCTACCTTCTCACTGACCTTGCCTCCTTTGCAAATTTATATATCCATTAGAATTTATTAACTATGAATACCTTAGGCTCCAGGTGCATTACAGAGTGTCTAGAAAACATATTAAAATAAAATATCCAAACAGCATGTCCAGGTAATGCCTGCAATGTCCCCATATGTCTCACTACACAGATCACACAACTTGGAGTGTCCTGATAATGCAACCTGCAATAGGTGTCATCAGCTATGCTCATTAGCAGTTAAGATAGGACAGAAAGGCAAGGCACTAATAAGTGCTTTCAGTTTTCTAACTGTTCTATTTGCTATTTAAGAGCATAATATTTTAATTAAGATTTTTTTTTTCCCATTATGGAAATAATTTTGAAGCAACTTTCCTCCTGGTTGCTTAAGCAGGTTCATTACAATGCAGTGCAATTTACCCAGCTGGACAGGTCTGCAGGTGGCCAGAAACCCATTAGAGAGGTATCTACCTACTACAGGGGAAAC